>JARHVA010007657.1:547500-632197 GCA_037957365.1 Torreya grandis | reverse complement strand
GTTCTAGACTGATGGCTCCTATCAAGTAGTCTAAACTAATGGCTTAAATAGAGAGAACAAGTGGGTGTTGTTGCTCCTCAAGAGCTTGGTTCTTGATCATGATTAACTTAGACAAGATAATAGTAAGCCAAGATGTTGAAAGTTGAATATTGAGATCTTGAATGTAAATGATAATGAATTTTTTTTATTTCTACTAACCTAAACATAAGGTTCAAGTTTTGATTATATACCAACATTGGTGATCCCACTGACATCGACTATGGGTTCATCGATGTCAATGGCCTTAGAATAGGTTAAAACTTACTATTTTTGGCTTGTTTTATATTGATCTTCATTTCAAGTATGGCACCCATTACAAAATGGTAAAAATAAGAGGTTAAAAATGATGTAATTGATTAGGAATTTAGTTTTGAATTGATAATAAGTCTCGAGTAGTTAGGACGAGGGGACTAGGTCTTGAGGTGACTCATCAGGTGAGAATTAGTATTAAAATGAGGTGGCTAGGTAAAGTGGAAATAGTGGTTTTTTAATTAACTTAATTAATTATTCTAAATTAATTAATTATGTGAGGGGTAAAATCATGGGTTAAGAAGGCTAATTGTTATCATTGAAAAATGGCCTAAAAGGGGTTTTAGCATAAGGAGTTATGCACATGTGTGTGATGTAATTTTGGTGTCTACACTAGACACTAATAACCTCCAACTAGGTTTTGGACCAATTTCCATCAAAATGCACAATTTGGCCTAAAAACACATTAAAAGAGTTAAAATTGTTATATTCAAGCGCCAATTCTTGGCCAAGGTGTCACTAAATGGGATAATGCAATTTATGGGACAACTAACTTTGATGCTAATTTTGCACTTGGTGCTTTATATTGCTTTTTATTTCAATTTTATTACATGAGACACATGCCTTTGTTATTTTGTGTTAACATCTTAAATGGGATAATAGATATAACAAATCTAACATCGACTTCCAGTTCTAATCTTGTCAAATTTTAGACCAATAACAAGGCATTCTAATCAATTTGAGTAATTTATGCACAATTGATTAATCATGGTTAAGATCTAATTAAACCAAATTAGAGCCTAATTAATGTTTCCATGAAAACTTATTGAATACTTATTTTTAGAAATGAATATTGAATATTTGCATCATTATGTGACCTTATTTCATGGGAAGACATTCCTAGGCCATAAATGCCATAAATATTAAGATTTGTGCCTCCCATGTCTCATCAATACCATTCATGCCTCTTAATTTCTCCTCTTTCCCAAATATTGATGAGCCTATTTATGAATTTTAAATTTCAAAATTATATTAATCCTTAGCCACACATCTCAATCCTGAGATGGATGATTCAATTTGATTCTACCCCATTTGCAAAAATATATAAATAAGAGGCCTTACCACATTAATTTTAATCTATTTTGGTGTAAGATTATTATACTCAAATATATTCAAGAATATTGGATAATTCAAAGTTAGAATGCACAATTAATTCCAAAATCCATTACAATTAGTGTTATAATGTCCAAATATTGAGCCAAGCCAATCTAAGCCAATGCCACAAAGTGCCAAGGAGAAGAGGAGATATCCAAGCCTTCTTTGATGAAGAATTCATAAGCATAAGCTGATAAATCCACTATAACAAGCATTTGGATCATCTAATGAATGTGAAATATTCTTATTTTAATTTAATTTTTGTTTTTTCTTTTCATTTTTTTTAGTTATTAAGGTCACCCTAGTAACTAAGCTTAGAGATGTATAATATTTAGTGTGTTTTTATCAATTTATTTTCATTTTGGGACTAACACAATACTAATCACCTCTCTTGAGTCAAATTATTATTTCACATAATGGCATGCTAGGTGGGACCTACCACATCCCATGTATGAAGGATAGAATGTGAAAACATTAAAATTTTAATTTAGATGCTTAAAACAGTTTTTAAGTGATTTTATAACTTTATTTGGATATTTTTATTTATCATGGGTTTACACATTCAACCATCGATGATTATTTTACAAATTACTATTGGAATCGAAAGTGCTTTCCTTATTTAAAAATTGCCTAGTCTAAAGCATAGAAATAACATCATCTAAATCACTCCGTAAAAACTCACAAAAGTATTGGGTGACCATGACATGACCCTAAATTCTTTCTATTTTATGATTTTTTATTTCATGCACGCTTGGATTGTGAGGGGGACTTCATCACCTCCCATAATTTATATAGGGAAGATATGACAAAGGGTTTCACCTCTTGAAATTGACTTCATCCACTCCTTCTAAGTTATACATGAGATGTATCTGCATTTAGTCATCATACTAGATTGAGTGAATAGTAGGATGTAGTGGTTGAAAAAGGGCAAGACCTTTTTCCAACAAGCCAATACCACAGACACCTAATGTTTATGCTTTTCTCTTGCATCATTTGATAGGAAAGTGATTGTGAAATTGATTCCACTAGAAATGTTTGAAATATTGATAGTTTAGTCAACCCCACATTTCCATACCCTGGCTAGGATTTGGATGATTATACGAAGTGTATTTTGGTCATTTTTGCTTTGTATGTTTTGAGACTAAAAATTATATACACTCTTTTGTCTAAAGGGGTGTTATACTAGACATTATACACTGCATGTGTGCCTTGATTTTTTTTTTAAAATTGTTTGTGTGTGTGTCATTTGAGTTGAGGATGGTAACATTATTCTACCCAAAACATGTCAATCCATTTTGCCTATGAGTCTTTGAAACATAAAATTGATCACATTATTCAAATATGCTTATGCCATTAGGCTACTCAATTTATTTTAAGACTTGTTTACCATTATATCAAAAACCATTTGTTTCAAACCATGTTGTGTATACCATTTGGACCATGTTTATGCACCATCATGTTATCCACTCTAGTCTAGCTTGTTTCATCAAATTCTTGTTTTCAACATTGAGTTTTCAATTAACCTTGTTAAGTTTGAATCCAAACATTGATTGATTTATGTTTAGGCCTCAATGCATGGGGTTGATACATATATATTTCTCTTTTGGGTTACATAAATATAGTTAATAGAATAATCAAATTTGAACACTATTGATGGTTTATTTGTTTAATGCCTATCCTCATGATTGTCTATGCCTTTATTTGGGAGAACACAAATTTTATTTAAATAGCCTTTTATCTTATGCCTTATGCCAACTAATCATATTTATGTTTGATTTTGTGTGCCAGGTCTATGTCAAATTTGTTTCCAAACTTGTTAGATTAAATTCACATCATACCTTTATTTTAAGTCTATATTTTGATGCCATTTGGCCAAAAGTCATAGCATATGCTTGTTTGTTTGAGCCTAGCTTTTAATTATATGTTTAGACAAAACACTTAGTAACTCAAATTTTACCTTTCATAGTTTAGACCTTATTTGAACGCTTTGACCTAAACCTTTGACATGCTGGTTTTTTTTTAGATGCTTAAAGTTTTGTGTGTATGACATTTGACATTAGAGATTTGAAGTTAGACTATTTTATGCCAAGTCTTAGCACAAAATATTTTGGAGATAAAGCTCTATTTTTAGACCACATAGGAGATACAACTCCACCTTCAACCAAGTTAGACCAAGTTTGAACTAGTTGTCCTTTGGACATATTTTTTTAGAGTTTACATAACTCTAGGCCTTTTTTTTAGAGCTTTTATCATTTATATAGGTATGTCTAGATACACCGATGGTCAAGTCACATATAATCCAACTTATGATATAATGTCCACACAAAATGAATTTAATGGCTTTAGACAAGACCCCAATGATGCTAATATGGTTTGTAAGATAGATTTATAGCCACCTCATAATAATCATTCAAAGGAATAAATTCATGAACCAACCTACAATCCAACTCAAGACGTTGATTGGTATGAAGAGGCTTGTGAGGGGGACTTTGAAGACCCAACTATAGATAATGTTTTTTAAGATACATATACATACCCTCTTTATGGTAATAATTACATGGAACACAATCAAGAACCAACTTATGAGCCAATTAATGACTAGGATGATATGGTTTAAGAGGAAGACTTAGATGCTTTAGATTATGTGAGTAATCATGCTCTACCACATTATACCATTTCTATTCTAGGACCACAATGTCACACCATTCCCATACTAAGACCTCATTATTTGGCTTGTGTGATCAATTAAGCTCTATAACTACTCTTCATCATTTCAATACCTCTTTCTTTGGCTTGTGTGAGCATTCAATCTCCACAACACCCCTTCATCATTCTAGGACCTTGTCCTTTTGGCTTGTGTGAAAAATCTTTCTCTACACCACCCTATCATTAACATTTTAGGACTTTGTCCTTTGGTTCATGTGAGTAATAATTCTCCCTAATGCCCTACCATTAACCAACCATAGGCCATTCCTTGTCTAGTACCAATCCCATCCAAACCTTAACTAGTCCAATCAATCAAAGACCAAGCTATGTTCAAAATTGATATTTTCCAACTCATTATAAACCAAGGCCAAGAGAACCAACTAATCCAAGATGTTTTTTTTGAACCAATCATTTGTGATAAGTCAATATGTGATGAATCACCCATCAATTGTATACCAATTATCAAGGAGTCTCACTCTAAGGAACTAAGCTTTGTTGAGTCACTTATTGATGATTATAACCACCTTTAGGAAAATCATTACCTTGACCATATGCCTATTTTTCAAGAGCCTCCTATTGACAAGCCAGTCTTTGAGGAGTTATACCTTAACATTTTTCTCATTATAGAGAAGTCTCACTTTGACAAACTAATATTTGTGGAGCCCACCATGCCATCATAGGTAATTACATTTCCAATACCAAACATTTAACAATAAATCATTATAATATCATACCCAACAGATGAAGAATCAAAATTAGATTCATGTTTTATTCTTGAACCAACATTGAATTTAACATCAAAATTAGAATCAACATCAATCTCAACATCAGATTTAGAGTCCCTTGAGTCAGAATTAGATTCAAAATAATATGTGCATGGTTGTCACAACATTGGTTATGCATACCTCATAGATCAAATTGAATAAATCTATGATCCTTTTATAATTTTTGAGAATGATTACTTCATCTTGGACATTAGTTATCCTAGTATCTTCTATGAGGATTATGAAGCCTCTACCCATTCTATTACCATTCCATAGGCCATTACCCTCAACCAAGATAGCCATATTATTGACATTCTATTTTCCACAAGTGTTGATTGGGATTGATAGAATCACACTTTGTTGAACTACATCCATGGAGACATAAAATTTGAAGAAGATCGAGGACAAAACCACATACATTTAGCAAAAGAACACTCTCCTAGTGAAACCCTTTTTAGAGGTACTAGGGGACACACAAAGTTCAACCTGAACATCTTCTAGTGAAACTATTTTAGAAGCAATAGAAGAAAATCAAATTCAAAAGTCAAAATTCCTTAGTGAAACCTTTTTGGAGGTGCTATAGGACAATCAAGATAAATTTATTAGTGAAAACCTCATTGAGGCACCAATAGTTGAGCACAAAAGTTTTTCACTACATGATGAAGAAAAAATCAAAGATCAAATCAAAATAGCTTCCTATCTACATCCTAATAAAATGGTAGCTACTCTCAATCCCAAACAACAAAAAAAACTGATGGTCCTATTGAGAGAACAAGTCTTTGACCCTACCATAACCAAATTTATGTCAAATTTAGCATCAACAACATTATGTGTGACTAAAAGTCCTAATCTTCATTTTTTTCCCCACCATTACACATTCCGTTATCATCTACCATTCCATTTCATAATCAAACCTACCATCCAACATATATCCCTATTTACCATCCATGGCTTCACTTTCCTTTATAGGGGCTACAAAGATACCTTATCTTGATGATTGAAAGAATTAAAATCTATGACTAATGAAGATCATAAAAGCATTCTTGACAACCAAATTTGTATCTAGTTCTTAAGAGAGAAACTATTTAGATGAGGTGTGGGATATTAACTAAATTATCAAGTATTATGTTTATATCATGTGTTGATTAGGATGTGCATCTCCTCATCAATAGGAACAACATAATAAAAAATGACACCTAGGACAAAAAACATGTACCATATCATTTCACATTGCCATGACATTGTTATTGTTACATATGCCTATTTCCCATTATCATAGATCCTACGATTCACCCCATCAATTTGGATCAACCCTCTTACCATTTTATCCAATTTATCAAAAACCATCATTATCCTAAAGCAAGACCATACCATCCTACCACTCCATTCCTATCTAGACCCAAGCCTATTTTTAGTCATCCTACCCAATCTTGTTTTGATCTTGGTTCATTTGGTTCTTCCTACACCTTTTATGAGAGGATTTCAAAAAAGTTTCAACTTTAATCAAGTTTGTGTTTAAATGACAGTCTATGAAAGTAGTCTATAGTTGATCTAGTAAGATATCTTTCCTCTTCTATCAATTTTGTTTATGTGAGCCTAATTATATCAACCTATGGGAAAATTAGTATCATTAATATATGACATTATATCTTAGTCATAAGTAACTATGGGTAAAACTAGGGGCAATACTTGTTTATCATGCATTGCCACATCACCTTTCCATCATTATTTTCATTTGACTGGCCATTTACAGGGTTTTAGATTTTGTTGGGACCTAGTTGGTTTTTTCCCCACCTTTTATGTGGATTGAATTACTATGACTTGAGGTCATTTCAAGACTATGTATGTCCTACTCAATTCATTTTGAGGTCACCTCAAACCCCCTTTTTATATGCTCTCACTATTTTGTGAGAAACCTAAGACAAATGCTCTCACCATTTTTTGAGCATGTATCTTGTCATTATATAATGAGTTAAGCTACCTAAAAGTTCTAAAAACATTCATAATAATTAAAAACACCAAGAACATTTATCCTGTCAAAGCCTAGTTAGTTATCCTTTATCTACCTTACTAGGTCATCGCCATTGTTAGGATTGTTTCTTTTGATTTTGTTTTCAAAATTTCTCTTTGTTTGTTTATTTCAAGTTATTTTTATATTTTTGTTCTTTTTATGTGTTTCTTTATTTATTTTTCTTCTTTCTTGTTTGTTTTCTTTTAGCGCTATTTCCTTGACTTACTCTATACATGTTCATTGGGTGATTCCATGCGCACATTATTTATGAGTTTATCCATATTCATATGTCAATATTATCATCATGTTTTTTTATCATTGGTGTATTTATTTTGAGTGTTTATTAGATCAAGAGTCAGTCCTAATGTACATTTCAACTAAGTCTTCATGGTTTTTTATCATGATTCCTCCCATCACATGTTATAGCAAAAATCATCTTCAAGAAGGTCAACAATCAATGGAGCCGTAGAAGTTTCTATTTAGCACTTTTGAAAATCCTTCCACCCTTAATCAAATCAACCCATTTACCATTATAGTTATATCATTACCAATCAAGATGAGCATCTCCTTATTGGTAGGTACAATAAAATCTTTTTTATTGATCAAATCTTATTCTTCTATCCATCTCTTTCATCAATTGGTGCACGCTCATCTTTACTCTATGCAATACATTCTATCCTTGAGTTATGATTTATAATCTACCCTAAATAGGGTACCATCATCTTTAGCCAATCCAAGTCCTCTTAATGATTATAATTGCCTATGAGTAAATCATTATTTTGACTTTTATTCCTGATTATAACCACCTTTGGGCAAATTAGCATATTTTTAAGTCAATGCATGAAAGCATTTTCTTGTTTGGATTAATCTCAAACATGGATAAATTTCACATTTCTTCTTATTTATTTTTGAGGGACCATCCATCAATAAATGTGATGACCACTCCCTCAAGGGGGCATCATCATAGGCTTTCCAAACACTCTTTGGAGCTTTGTTCTTCAACCATCAACTTATTTTTAGGGTACATGTCATCTCTCATTATTTGATAAGACATTGCTTTGCCTATGGTTTGTAACATCTTCCCAAATAGGAGCAAACTATAGACACCTAAAAATGGCCACTTATAACCTTCATCTAGGCTTTTGACCAATTTCCATCAAAATGCATAGTTTGCCCAAAAAAACACTAAAACACATTAAAAGAGTTGAAATTGTTATATTCAAGTGCCAATTTTTTGCCAAGGTGTCACTAAATGTGATAATGTAATTTATGGGCCAACTAACATTGATTAGATCATTTCAAGTAAAAATGCCAATTATGCAGCTAAGGGTTCTAGATTGCTCTTTTTTGTCAAATTTTTGTGCAAAGTTATAGACACCTAAAACTAGCCACCGATAACCTCCAACTAGGATTTTCACTAATTTCCATCAAAATGCACAGTTTGACATAAAAACAGTAAATCACATTAAAAGTGTTGAAATTGTTATATTCAAGTTCCAATTTTTGTCCAAGGTGTCACTAAAAGGGATAATAAAATTTATGGGCTGACTAACTTTAATTAGATCATTTCAAGTCAAAATGCTAATTTTGCACCTAGGTGTTATGGATTGCTCTTTTCTATCAAATATATTACATGAGACATGTGCCTTTTTTATTTTATGTTGATAACATCCTAAATGCAATAAAAGATTTGATGTATCTGACATCAACTTCTAATTCTAATCTAGTCAAATTTTGGAATAATAACAAGTCATTTTGATCAATTTGAGTAATTTGTGCATAAAGTGCTTAATCATGCTTAATATCTAATTAAACCAAATTATATCCTAATTAATAATTTCATGTAAACTTATTGAATACTTATTTTTAGAAGTGAATATTGAATATTTGTATCATCAAGTGACCTCATTTCTTGGGAAGACATCCCTAGGCCATAAATGCCACAAACATTAGGATTCATGCCTCCCTTGCCTCATCAATGCCCTCCATGCCTCTTAAATTCTCCTCTATCCCAAATATTGATGAGAATATTTATGAATTTTAAATTGGAATATTGGATTAGTCCTTAGCCACACATTTTAATCTTGAGATGGATGGTTTAGGTTGATTATACCCATTTGTAAAAATCTATAAGAGGCCTTGCCACATGAATTTTAAGCTATTTTGGTGCAGATTTATTATGTAAAATAACTTCAATAATCTTGGATTATTCAAATTTATAATACACAAATAATTTTTAAATCTATTTTAATTAGTGTTATAATATCCAAATATTGAGCCAATCCAATCCAATTCAATCCAAGCCAAGCCAAGCTAAAGCCACAAGGTGCCAAGGAGAAGAGGAGATAACCAATCCTCCTTTGATGAAGACTTTATGATCACAAGCTGAGCAAGCCAATACAACAAGCATTTGGTTCATCTAAGGAAGGTGAAGGATTCTTATTTTTATTTACTTTTTATTTGTTTTTGTTAATAATCTCACTCTAGTAACTAGGCCTAGAGATGTATACTATTTAGTGTGTTTTTATCAATTTGTTTTCATTTTGGGACTAACACAATACTAATCACCTCTCTTAAGTAAAATTACTTGTTCACACCTACCAACCTTATCATGTCATTTATCCTCCTCACACCCCTACATATGACCAAGGTTAGCCTCCTTTGCATTTAAATTAGACTTATAATTCCCCTTGTCAAGACCAAGATTATCATGTTACATCTTTGTCAAGAGTCAAACAAGCATTATAAATTCATATTGAGTTGATAAGGGATATTGGTATGGGTTTGTAGTTTTCTCTATTCATCCCTATCCATGTTCTAAAAGAGGCAATGAGTGATGTTCATTTGGTCAAGAATAGATGATCAGTTTATGAGGGTGAACAATGTTCATCATGTAAGAATGAGGAGATAACAATGATGAGAAGCATGATCTAGAATGCAGACTATGTGTTGATATATTATGAAGAAAAACATGATCATTTGGATTAGTCCTATATATTTCGTCTCCCCTCAAAGAGCCTCAAGATCAACCTTCAAGAGTTCCTAATCAACCCTCTAGTTAACCTTGTCAATGTCCATCCTTGTCAAAACTTAGAGAGGTAATACTAGACCAAGGCATCATAACCATGAAAATTAATGAGTGGGTTAATCTTGGACAATAATTTTCCATGCATTCCATGGAGTGGATAAGGATATTCTTGCAAGAGTTTTGGAATGTGTTGGCATATAATGAATAAGTTGACTATACATAAGTTGAGAAGAAATAATTGAAAAGATGGGTATTATCAATTGAAAGAGTGTTTGAGAAGTTAGAAAAAGAGTATGTCAAACCTAATCTAATTAGTTTGACCTATCCTACCCCTATTCCCATTCCCACTAAAGAGCATGAATCCATTCCATCACGGATATTCTCCAACACATTCAACCCTAGCTATGTCATTCCATCACTTGTGAGCCCACCCTCTCCCATAACCTTTAAAAAAGAAGAAAAGGTGTTTGTTCCCTAACTATTTACATATTGGAAATTATGTTAGAAAGACATAAATAAGGAGGATATGTTGGTTGTGGAGGTCCCAGTACCAGTTCAAGAGCCACCAAAGATATCTTTCATAGTCCCTAGATGGAAAAATACTCTAATAAGCTCCAAGCAAGGTGAAAATTTTTACCTCCCACCATCTCCCTCTTGTAGAAAGAACCTATTATAAAAATTATAAGGGAGGATCTTTAATTCATAAGTGAGCCATAAGAGGACAATGTAAGTGTTTATGATGAGGAAATCATGATAGACATCCCACTTCATAGGGAGGAGTATGTTTCAAATTTCAAGCTATAGGAACTTGATGAGAAGTAAGAGGATAAACTTCATGAACCCATTATAGAGGTCAAGGGCAGCTCAAGTGAATTAGAAGATTAATGGAAGAATTTGTGCTCATATTTCTTGAGTGAAATGGAGAAGCTTAATGTTGAAAATTTTTCTAAAGAGGACAATCCTCAAGTTGAACATAGAGAATACCTTGAATGGACTACTAAAGGTCCATTCTACATAGATCGAGAAGAGGATTAGAACCAGGTGCCTGAGGTTGGTCTACTTCAAGATGAGGTGTTAGTTGAGGATAGCCCTGATATGTTGTAGCTTAAGGAAATGAAATAGGACCTTGAGTAAGATAGGTATGATATTTCAAAACTTAGATGGTTAAATCAAACCTCATTTGTAGTTGAAGAAGAAGATGAAATCTTGAGTGAGGTTGATGAAGGAGACATCTCAAGTGATCAAATGATAGAGATTGAGAAGCATACCAACGATGAGCATGAATATTTATGGTAGTGGTTCAATTCCATAACCAAAGATTTTGAAGAGGCTAAGATACATGTCCTTTCTCTAAAAATTTATGATCATGCTACTCTAAGCATGATCAGTCCTAATTTGTACAAGGACAAGGGGGAAGGATATGGTCTTTATAAACCCTCAAGTGAACCAAGTGCAGTTTATTCTAAGAGCCTAAATGAAGTATTTATGCAAGGCTTTCTCAAGGGTAATGATTAACATCAAAAAAGTGCTCTTGTTTTCCAACATAAACCAAGATTGTAAGACTTGGATTAGTATGTATACATTAGAGACATCTTTATTCTATTCCATCCATTTGAGAACACATCACAAGGATTATTTATCAAGTTGCTTGGTTGACCAATTTTCGTACCTTCAAAGTAAGGTATTTTTTATCTTGGTTTCTTACAAGTGAATGATACTCAAAGTTTTCCATTTGAGCTAGGTGGAAAGTGCTTGTAAATTATTATACAATATTTTATATATTAAAGTAGATTTAATGATTTTATCTAAGTGCCTTATGCATATTTATTTTATATCATGTGTTTCCTTAAATAAGTTTTGAGGGCATAGTTATTATTTTATTTTTGTTTTTTGGTCCTTGTTGTTTCAATAGGATTTATCCTAAGGGGAAGCTTTCTATAAATTTAGATCAGCTAAGAGTAAAGACTTGTGACTCCATGCCAAAAGGATCAAACAAGACAAATGGTTTGGGTTTTCAAGCATATTAGGAATTTTTGCCTATGAGTAATCAATATTTTGGCCAAATTTGGCCCATATACAAATTTTTTTCTTAGGTGGATGAGCTGAACAAAATTATAGATGTAATGGGTGGTCCAAACATCACATGTAGATTGCAAAGATTTTGAAACACTTTAAGTAAACTTGAATTGTAGTTTATCAGATTTTGAGGAAGTAGGTTATCATGGTGATCATGACCTTCATGGAAATAAATTAGGTTTCATAGGTCTCAAAAACTCAATTTGTGCATTGAAAGTTATTTCACATGCATAGAAGAGTCATACCATCATCAACATGTCATACAAAATCAAATAGGTCAATCTCATTTCACATTTAATAAATACACTTGGGAAGCCTCTCAAACCAAAATATCATATGGACATGAATTATTTCATTCCTAAATCATGCTCTACAATTTTTGTGTCTTGATGAGCTTATTATCTCAAGATAAGAGCATTTAATGTTAGATTTGTAGAATGAAACATGCATGGGGACATCAAGTTTAGGCCTCGACAAATAGCCATTTGAATTTAAATTTCCTAAGGTTGAATGCATGGATAAAAACTATCTAAATATTAGAAACTAAGTCAAATCTAATGGTGACCAATGATCTAATAGAGTTAGTGGGTCCTGAAGATCCAATGGCATGCATTTGATCATGCATCAAAGATCAATGTGAGCATCAAGTCAAAAAGTTAGCATAAATGCATTGATGACAAGTGTCAAGATCTAAGGTACCTGAATAGATATCTAATGGTATATCATGACTAACAAATCTAGTGGGTCCAAATAGATTGATAGTACATGATAAATCATATAAAGTATATATAACAATTATTGATGAGTCAAAATGTCAGTGGATCATAAGAGAAAATGCATAGGTGATACATGTCTTAAGTGTCTTAGGTGATACATTTATTCATGCAAAAGGATATCTATGTTATGCATAAGGTTAAGAAGTCAAAGAGTTGATAGGAATATCTTGAGAATGAATGAATGGATGACAAATGACATAATTTGAGAAGGCCCATATCAATATTAATGGTCACTATTAAAATTTAAAATCTAGGGAATTAAAATAAAGGTCAAACTAGAGCAATGTTTCAAAGGGCATATGTTACCATTAGATCTCAGTCAAGCATCCATTAAATATGAAACACATTCATATAGTTAGGATGGTTATAATGAATTTTCATCACCATTAAATCATAGTTTGGACCTCTGGTTCAAATATTAGAACTTATAGAGCTCATCTTTTGGGTTTGCATAATTATTTCATGACTATGATCATTACTCTTTAAAGAAGATCTATGCATACAATGATTTCTCAATTTTTTTAAATGCTCAAAGGTAAAATATGTATTTTAAGGCCTAATAAATAGATCAAAGATGGATAGTAGTTATCGAGATAGGACTATATAACTTATAGGTTTTCACTGATATTATATCTATATCAAAACTAATAAGTCAGATTGGTTTTTAATCTATAGTAAATACCTATGCTCAGATGTAGTAGGGGTAGATATATATTTCTAGAGAAATGTCACATTTTTGAACATGGCTATATCCTCAACAAATTTGGTACTTATCACTACTCAAATCAGGCATGATGATGGCTCTATCAGTTTCAAGTTATGAAGATATTATCTTCACACACAAGCCAAGTGGAAGGTCGTATATAAGTTTAAGGATTTGTTTTTGGGATTGGAGATTATAGTGGAGAATTAAATTATTTTAAATAGACTTTAAATATTTTATCCAATATCAATATCATGACTGATCTTCTACAAAATAGACTCTTATCTTCTAGTGTGTTTCTCAGCTAATGAGAAGAACTTGAAGACTAATTGAAGAAAATAAAGGTTAGCTTTTTGATAAAGGTTTAGTGCTGATTTGAACAAAAGGTGGTGTAAAATTTATTAAAAGTGATATCTCATTAATTGTTCTTGAAAAAACGTGCTCCCTATTCTCTCTTCTCCTTTTCTCTATATTACCCATTCTTTCTCATTTATAAAAGAATGCTCATTTTTGGGAGTATCAAGGAACTCTTTGAGATATTTCAAGATATTATCCTCTTGAATAGGATAAAACCTATCAATATTTTATAAAAATTACCTCTTGATGTAATAAAAACTTTTTTACCTATCTCTTATCTTGGATCTATGTTGAGTGAGTTGTGCATGATGGCATTATGTGAAGGATAATCTTCATTGTCCATTGTCCTCTGTTCTAACCTCCTTTAGTGTGTTTAGATTAGTGTTATTTATACCATTGATGTAAGATCTATATGATTCTTAGAACTCCTCTTTGTTTTCATTCATTGCTTCCTAAACCTTGTCTATGAAATACTTATGAAATTGGCTTGATTTTGAGGTTATGTGAAATAGTATTGTCTTATGTTGATCTAGTGTGGGTTCAAGATTATGGAAGTTTACCATTTTTATTTGGTGTATCACCTAGTTAACTTTATTAGGAGACCTTTCCCCTCTATAACCCTTTTCCGTTCATTATCATTAGTTTAGGTAATCCATCAAGAGGAAGTCAAGCTTGTTTAGAATTTTAGACCCATCATAGATTACCCAAAGCCTAGGGTTTTCCCAATATTATGTGTTATTTTTAGGGAGCCTAAATAAATCTCTCCAAGGGTATAAATTATGCTATAATAGTTTCCAAGTCTGGAGAAACATATTACCATTCTTTGGATGGGATCTTAGAATGATCTTTATTCTTTAAATATTCTAAAAATACCAAATAAATTATAAAACTTCAAAAAAAATAAAAAAAAATTCTAGTACCTACATAATCTATTGTGTACTTGGCATCTATGTGTTAGTTCCATGTTGATGGATGACATATCAGTTATGTACACATATATTTGTGTGTCATGCTTCTACTTGAGTGTGATACATGTATACACAGATACATGATCTAATTTTATTTTAGATGTTAGTACTTCCCTCTAATCATGTCATGTGCATGTTGGGGGCATCAACTTCTTTGATCTCAATACACACAAGTTATATCATTCTATGATCACTTTAAATTATCATGTTTTGAGATCATATATGTACTTACACAAGCCTTTATTTACAATTATATATTCCATAGGGTATTTGATAGGCTATGCACTTGATGTTTTTCTCTATCACATTTTATCCATGAGCTACTATGATATGTTTATAATGGTTTATTATGCTTTACTTTATGAAATTTCTTAAATGTCTTGTATTGTTATTGTCTTTCTTGTTTGAGAATTTGAATATTCTCTTTTGTTTTTATCCTCCATGCCTATGTGTGTTTTATTTGACATTTGAATGTCATTGATTTTTATATGGACATTTGAATATGTCAATATTGAATTTTTAGACATTTGACCAAGTCATATCCCTTTGATTGTGAGACATTTGAACATGCCCCTTATTTGTAGTCTCCTAGGACCATTATATGTTGACTTTATTTTGAGTACTCTTGTTTGTGTGCTTAATTTATTTGTTGATATTATATTGTTATTATATAGACATTGCCATGATATTTATTATGCATCTTATACCTTCATGTGATCACATTGTTCTATGTGCTTTAGTGCTACATTTACCTAGACATGTTATTTTATATGCTACATGGTTCCATTCACATATTATACATTTGTATTATCATTTTGAGATGAGATAGCTACCAGTTTCTATTACAACCTCATCTTAAAATGGTGCATATTAGTGGGAGCATGTCATGGAATAATTTTCTTTTATATTTGGCATAATTTTTAGATTCAGTGGGGGCATGATTTAGAAGCATGTTATCCATAATTTAGTATTCAACACACCTAGATTTAGTGGGGGCATGCTTTGGAAAAATGTCTTCCACATTGAAACTTAATTAAGTTTTTTCGATTTATCCATATATAGTGGGGGTATGATTTACTAGCATTTTATACACACTTACAAAATTTATGAATTAACCAAAGCACATAGTTATATAATTTAGATTCACAATTTTGATAGAATTTTATTCATTGTTACCCATTACTATACACAATTTTAGCATGAAATATATCTATGTATATGTTATGAAATCTGTGGCTAATATTGAAAACTCCAAATCAGTTTTGTATTTGAAAACACCCTCAATGACTATCATCACCACCATGATGACTTTTAAGTAGTGTATTTATCTAATCTAATATAGTAGTTGGTTCACTTTTGGTATGGTTGAGGTGACTAAATCACTCAATCTTTCCAAGTTTTAAGGTTAGAATTAATTGTATCATCTAGCCTCACCATTTTGATTGTATGAGTTGACTTGGTTCACTAATAATCACTAGGTTATAAGTATGATTGGGTTTCACGGTTGAGTTAATCTCAACTACTAGGTGGAAAATCACCTTTTCTCTAAGGTTGGGGGCATGTTCCTTCCAATTTCTCTTTATCTCTATGTACTTACATATATGCAATTTACATGTTTTTATATTTTTCCTAATCTCAATTTCATAGCCTCACAATGGTATATCTTTGTAAATCAACTTTTTGATAGGCAAGGAAGTTACATAGATATAGGGATGTACTCCTAAAACTCACTCTTTAAATTTTAATCTTTTTAATACTTTAAATTTCAGATTATCCATATTTATTATATATTGTAACATGTTCCTGGATGTAGGTTGATCACCAAAAATCACTAAAGTTGGGCTCAATAAAAGGCAAGGTGTTTTACACACACCTAAGTACACATTTCTTCTCCTTTAAACTAGTAATTTCATTGCTAGATTAAAATGGGAAAATCTAGATGATATTTATGGATTATATAGCACCTTGGTCTTATGCACTTGGAAAATTTAGGCCTTGGTTATTTCTCTCAATGTTAGACCTTTCCCACTTTCAGAAGTTTCACATCTACTCTATGTTATGCCCCTTAGCCTATCTCTTGGTTCAATAATTCTTATGTTGGTGACCCAAACCTACCATCTTTCCCATAACTATTTAAACATACTTATCTTCCACCTATACAATTTTTGAACCTATACCTAATTATATGTTCCCTAGACACTAACATCCTAGATAGACACCGACATTAATGTAGGTGTTCTACTCTGACACTAGTGTCTAGTACCCTAAATTCATATAATTTTCAAATGCAACATATTCTAACATTCAACCTATGTTTTTTTATTTATGTATCCAAAGGGATTGATTTAAATACAATATCAACCCTCATTCATTCACCACCAAGAATACACCTAGCATAGACCAAGGAAACCTATCAAAAGCACTCAATGAAACACTGAATAAAATAAGTCTTTCCTATTTTATAATATTCTCATATAATTCATAATAAAAACGCATACATAGGTTTGAATTACTAAAAAAGTATCCTAAGAGCCTAATTTGCCAAGTTACAAGCTAGGTCATATTTGTACTTGCTTTACACATATTACATGATTCACACACAAGCTATAACATATGGGAGAATTACATTAGTTAGAGTACCTCTTTAAAGTATTATATATGTAGGCAACACTCATTCATAGAGGGGTATTTATGTTTAGCTCTACACCATGTGCCCATTAACCCCTTTTTATCTAAGGTCACTATGAATCTAAAGAACTAAGGTTTTATAATTTAATGGGAAGATATAGTCCATAACCTAGATCTAAATGCACTAAAGTGAAGGTAAAAATAAATCCATAAGCATCTTGGTGGTTGAATCATTTTCTATCAATTATTCCATACTAGACACTTGTGTCATATTTAAACAACAACATATGTAACATTCCAAGGATAACACTAGTGTCTACATCTCTAGAGGCACCTAAATTAAAATTTGGTAATTGTTCCACAATCCTCTTCTAGTCTACCTCCTACATGTTTTAGATATAGAACTATGTCATCATTAAAATTGATTAAGTAATTACTTCCTTATTATTTACATGTCTATCAATCATTGTACTTATTATTTTAAACCTATCTTAGTTTAATGAATTTAACATATGTTATATTCATTTTTAGCATCTAATTATATTGTTATAGAGATAGTTTATCACCCTTATACCTTACACTATCTATATCCCATTCAATGCTAGATAACCCTAATCTATATTTTTATGGTTAAACACGTTAATTGTAAACACCCTAATTTGATCAAGCAACAAAATTACTATGCATTTTGTATCTCTTTCATAGGATTATTTTATGTTGAATTAAGTTCTTGTTCACATGGTCACTTTGGTATTTTTGGTCTTTATTATGACTTATTTCCCCTACTTGTTGCATGCACAATGCTTTTATGTCATGTTATCCCAATAACAAGTCCCCAACAAGATTGTTTGTCATAGTCACTGCCTAGTTTAATTCCTATATAATAATAATACAGCCTTCGATAGTAGCATAACTCGCTTGTGTCCACTTCAATGTTATTGTCAAACAGTCACATTTTTAGCTTGCTTTGGGTCATGTTGACCAAATTTTGACTTCATGTCAAAATTAGTCACCCCTATAGTTTGAAACTTCATAGAGGTGTTTGATGTTCACCATGGTCTTGTCATGATCTCTAGTGGTCTTAAATAGTCTGATATAGTCATATTCTCCCCTGTCTAACATTGTCCAAGTTTTGGTATTATGTTAGCTTATCTAGTCCTATCATCAAGTAAAATGTATTGTATATTAAAACTTGGTAAAATGTATAATATGGTCTAAATTAATTTCAAAAGGTTATTTGAATGCCATTTGTATCATATTATCATGCTCTAATGTTTGTTTGGCTCTTATATGGAAAAAATCATATGTTGGCCACCTTTTGGCATATAAAGAAGGGTTAGACATATGAATTTAATAAGAGAAAATTTATAAAAGTTTCCAAGTGTCAATTACATATTAAAACAAATGTCACTGGTTTGCATATTTTAGAGCTATTATTTATGAATGATCATTAAGAGTGATAGTAGGTCACTATGGCTTATGCATTCGAGATAGGTCTATTTTAGCACCTATTTATCTAGCTCAAAAATTGATGGAGATGAATTATTTTGAGAGTGGTTTTTATAGGCCCTAGAGCTCATTTTCATGTTGGCTTGATAATTTAAATCATATTCATGAAGTACTTTCACTTGGAGGAGGAATTCCTTTATGTAAAATATGTTGTAGACAATCTTGCTACAAGTTCCTATTTCTTCTTAATTGTTATCATTATCATTCGTCTATAATTATTAATTGATCATGAAAGCTCCCTTAGTTTCATGAAGTTCATGTGTTTTGTTTGAATATGTGTTCTTATCCATACTCATATCTTGTGCTTTATTTTTGAGACATTATCAATGTTTGAATAAGTCTACTGAAGGTTTGATTACCAAATTCGTTCAAATACTAGTAACACATCATGGTGTGAGGTTTTGAGATGGTGTTGTGTTATTTTATGTGTAAAAACTTGATGATAGGAGCCCCTTTGCACATTTTTTAGTGAGAATCAAATGTCTCTTTCATATGTAGGTTTGTATACATTATAAGAGTGTTTGGAGGATGCTTAATGTCATGAAAAGAGACTTGATACATATATTCATTGTATTCATTTGTCTTGACTACCTCATTGGCCTAATAAAATTGAAAAACCTTACTAGGATGCTCCAAATATATACTCACAAATTGCTCGCATTACTTAAATGTACTTATAGTCTATATAGTAGCTTGAGGTTGAGTTTAATGTGGGTTGGTACTTATATTAAAGCTTTGTAAGACCTTAAACTAGTAATAATATGTATGTAGTGGTTTGATAAGTGTGAAAATGTGAAATTATCATAACTCAAGAAAGTGACACTTGTAGCCCTAAAGAAATTAAATGAGACCTACAAGCCTCAAACTTGTAGGTCCTGATTTTGGACCTTGAGAAATTAAAATGTAATAGAAAAGGAAAAGTTTAAAATATGGAGAACCTATTTTCACTAAAGATGCAAATAATGTTATAAGCCATTGGACATACTAGTCACTTGAGGTCAAGTGAAGGTTAAGGACTAAGTTGATAGTCCTAAAAAAATACCTGCATATCTTATATATAAGAGACAAGGAAAAGTGCTTGAAAATGATTTTAAAACTTGATGAAACCTTAAATGGGTTCAAAATCTTTGAGAAGATATGTTATTTCATGGTGAGGGCTTATACCCAATATAGAGTCAGGTAGCCCTAATGAGCATCTACAGGTGACCTACTGGAAAGACATATGATATTAAGCCTACTAAAGGGGAATATATGTATGTTAAGATATTTTTTGAACCTAATTTAGATTTCAAACAATTTCATGGACCATATTAAGGGTCAAGATGTTAGTGATGAGGTCCAAACACTCTAAACCTTAGTCATACCCTAAGAGGCTACCTACAGCCCTACCTTATGATGAGTTCCTTCAACAAGGTTAAATAAAGATATCAAGGGTATTTGAGAGGATTATGAGCCTATTTAATACTTAAATTAAGAATAATTGATGAGGTTAAGACCAATTTAATGCTAAGACCTTGATACCTACATTCAATCATGACTCTTGATTGTTACCTATAGGTGGCTAATGAGAAGTAGATTGGTCTCAAGACCAAAGATGAAAGTGTCGAGAAATTATAAGGTGTTTTTACCCAATTTGTATATTTAAATAAGTCTTAAAAAACCTAACATAGTCATAGGCTCTAAACCTCACCTATAGCTTGCTAGTGATAGTTAGTACAAGTTCAACTTGAATAAAAGGAGTTGAGGCCTATGGAAGAGAAACGAGTCCATATTAAAACTTTAACTATGTTTAGAATCTATTTTTTATGTGATAAATGACAATTATAAGGTCATAAAATATGAGGAACATAGTCAAGATGCCTAAGAAACCCTACACATAGGCTAAAACTAGCCTTGAGAAACTGAATCATTGAGGTCTCTATAGGTGTGACCATGACTTGAATTTTTTTTTAAATGTTTGTTATTAATTTAAAAAAACATAAATTTTATAATTTAGGTCATACTAGTAGTAGGAATATCCACTTTTTTATCTCATATGTGGCCCACTCCATGGGCAAGGGGAAACTATGAGACTTAGGAGTCCACTTGAGCTTAAAAGAAAAAAGAATGTTTATAGACATCATGGGGGAATATTTAGGTATTTAAAATTAATATATGAGGTTTAAATACATCCTCAATGGGAAACATAGTTCATTTTTCCATCCAAGTGCCCTTGAGGGCTAGCAAGAAAGAGATAGGCCTTCAACCCTAACACCCTAATCAGTGTACCCTGAGCATATAGAGGGGTAATAAAGAATTAAAAATAATGTAAAATCATGTATAGGTATGTTTCATATTTTTATGATCCTATCACAATAGTAATATTATTTTTTGAGACATAAAACTCACGTTTGACCTCTCTCTAGCCTCAAGAGAGCTAAGTACGCCACTTGAAGAGCAACTATAGATGGTCATACCATTTCCAAAAATTGTCATGAGGCTCTAAGAATTTTAAAATATTTTAATGGGTATAATAATAATGTTTTAAAATTTAAATGAGGTCATTTAATGATCTATTCTTTATGAACAATTATTAATACCCCAAACAGGTCTTAAACCCTGATAGTGAGTAGTCAAGGAAAAAAGACCTAAAAAGTAAATTTTATGAAATAATCTGACCCTAAAAAATATTTTATGTTGTTAAATAATCCAAGGAGGTTACACACATGTAATTTTATACTGATGTCACTTGTATATATTGGTACAAATACCCTATATTTACATGTTTTTGGTGTTTTTTAGGTGTTATGAGAAGGGGAAAGATTATTATAAATCATGGTATGAGGTAATTTAGATCTTATATTAGCTATTAAAATTAAAAATATTACATAAGATATTCTTAAGGTGATCAAAGTAGGACTATTTTTAAAGGTAGTCTCAAATAGGCTCAAAATGAGACTGGGTGGTAAGGCCACTTCTTAGTTTGCATACTTCCACAAGGTCTTAGGACCCCAAAATTGACATGGAGGTTGGTGATGGAATATTAAAATTTAAGAAATTTTTTTTTGGTGATTTAAAATGTGTGTAATAATTATAGATTAATAAAATAAGGTCCTAAGTAAGGCAGCCTAATTAAGGCCTAATTCATGAGAGAAAAAGGTAGAAAAATGGGTTTCCACTCAGATTCTAAAAATGAAATTTGAAAAGGAGATAAAATGACATATAGGTTCCTATAATATTCCATTATTTTTTCAAAATAATATATACAAATCCATACATAATGAGGTTTATAGGTGAAAATGGTTACAAGGAAACTAGGCCTAGTGAAGGATTAAGGAGCAAAATGAGTTATTAAGAGTTGGTCCAAAAAATGGTTTTTTCAAGAATTGATAATTTTTTTGAATGAAATTAATGTATTTTGGATGAGATAAATAAGAAACACTTGAGTTTTGGTCCATTTAGACTAATCTAGGCATGGGAAAAAGAGTTTCAAGATACCTATGCACTTGAATGATGGAATGGAAGGCTAGAGGAGTTTATTAAGGCATGTAAGATGTTTAATGAGTTGTCTAAAATTATTTAAAGTATAATTATTTTTTTAAGGTATATTTGTCACTCATTTCATGTAAATAAGGATGATTTTCAAGGAGTTAGTGAAGGTGTTAAGCAAGTTTGTAACTCCTATGCCACTTAGAAGGTTGGATCTACTTAAAAAGTGAGACATATGGCCTTGGTGGTACATATAAATATCTCATAACTCTTTTTATGGTTTTAACTGTCATGTAAACTTGTCACTCCTTATCTATTATGACCCTCTCTTTCTTCACCATTCTCTATATGGGCAACCACTTTTGGCTAAGTTTGTAAAATCCATACCTAGTATAGAGAAGCCCTTCTAGTTTGAATAATATATTTAAGTTTGAATAAATATTTAAATTCTAGTTTTTATTTCAATTAAGTAGTGCATAGTTTAATTACAAGTGATAATCATATATCCTTGTGTTCACTTTACTCTTTCATGTTTTCTGCAAGTAGTCTACTCTCTAAGAGGTCACACGAAGTGTAGCTAGTGTCCTTATATATCTCTAAGTTTCAAGAATAATGTAAGTGTATAAAATCATACCTATTATTAATTCACCTTTATAATTTCAATACATATTACCTTCATGTTTGAAACACTAATGTTAGATAAATATAGGATGTTGAAGCTAGTCTTACGAGTCATATTTAATAGTGAAAGTATATGGTAGTATTTTGGAGACCAATTTGGTGCATCACCTCATTATAATAGGTTAATTTCATGTTACTTATATCTCTTTTCATACAATCAAACAATTATTATAACTAATAAGCTATCAATGATAAATCTACGGAGCTATCCCTTCAATCTAGAGGTTTACCTCTGCTATAGGCAACCCACAGGACTCGAGGTAATCTAATGTTTTACTCAATTTGGAGGAGGCTTGAACAACCTATATAAGGGTTTAAATTTTAGTTACAATCGTTATGGCATGCTCAAGGGTAATATTTTCTCAATCACATATTATCAAGGTAACTTTTGGTCTTGACAACATCACTGCTACATAAGTGTGTTCTACTCAGCACTTGATGATTCCACTAAAGGTAATATCTAATTATAGACCAAGATTTATTTTTATTTTTATTAATATTTCATGGTCCCTACTAGTTCATCTAGTAGTAGAGGAAATCATCCTATAAATCCACTCCCTCAACCTGAACTTGCTCTTGAAGTTCATTACCCTAAGCCTATATTGACATTTGAAGAGCAAGAAGATTTTACAAGTTAAGAAGAGTAAGAGAGTGAAGAGAAATATGAATAAAACATGGATAGGCAACATGATTTCCCATCCTTCAATACTAAAAATGCTATAAACCTCAATTCCTATGATGATATCCCTCCCATTTCCACTAAGAGTGTTCTCAATTTTAATGGGGAAGGTCTTATCACCCCAAGTGAGCATATTAGGGAAATATCTAACTTATACAATTTACATAATCTCATTGCATTTAAAATTGAATTCAAAATACATGCTATGTATCTTAAGGGAAAATACCTTGATTGATATGGGACATTTTTGGAAGGATGTATCACCACTTGGGATGAATTTAGAGAGTTGTTGACTCAATGGTTTGAAGATAAAAGTGATCATAAATCACTCATACATGAGTTGAATGTTATCCAAAGAGGGCCTAAATAATCATGCATGATTTCAATGAGAGGATTTAAATAGCATGGAATAAGATGCTACCTCCCATGAGACCCCCTATAGATTTTATTTTCCTAACATACCTATGAATGATTAAGACTGATATAGCTATCATGTTGTAGTCTATGGGTCAATACACTTTGCTTGAAGCCTATGATATAAACATTTGAGCTGAGAATGGTCTGACTCAAGCTATTAAACTCACTCCAATTGTATCTATGCCCATCTTGCCTAACATGTTTGTTTCTCCTCTAATTCCAAACCCAAATAGTAATAACAAAGATGCTCTAAATAAATCATAAGATACCATTAATTGTGTATCAATATATAAGGCATTAGATGCTCAAGTTAGATAGTCAAACAATTTGGAGTTTAAAAAAAACCCTAACACTATCATCAGTAATAAATAAGATTCCCACCTTAGCATAATGGTAAAGGTAGGGGACAAGGGCATCCAAGTTTTAGTAGGCCACCCAATCCCTATAATCCAAATTCTCTCTCAACATAAGAGTCATAGTTCCAATCCATAGTAACTTGGTTTAAGGAGAAGAATGATAGCCTTAAAGATATTATATGAAAGTTTATGAAGGTGAAGGACAAGATTTTTTAGATAAATGAAGTCCTAGTCATCAATTGATAATAAAATATGAGAGCTTGGAAACCTTTGAAGTGAAAGATAGACTTATCTTAAATTAGTTTCAGACAACACAAGGTCGAATATAAGAGTCTGACAAGATGTTCATGATGTAGACACAAGTCCAAACAATCCTCTTCCAAGGCCACAAGGTGTGAATGAAAATGTGGCATCCTATATAAGTCTTACACCTCTTTAATATCATGATTTGGGAAAGGTGACTCAAATTAATTCATTGCCTCAATATCAAGGTATTTCATTTCCTCTAAGAATGTAATAAAGGGTGAGTGTTTCTTTTGTAAATATAATTGATTATTTAAATAGTACAAAGACTAGTATATAACTTTGAGAGGTAGTCCACTTACCCAATCAGAAAGAAATACTTTAAGAGTATCTATCCTGAATCCATATCAGTCTTCCACCATCAATACATGATGGTGTAGACATCATAAATGAACCTACATATATTGTTGAATCCTCCACTAGATATGAGGAATTTCCACATTTCTATCTTACCCTCCTTATGGGAGATAAATTTGTCCATAATTGCATTGTGGATAGTGGGGTAAGTACTTCAGTTATGCCCAATCTTGTGGTAGACAAGTTGGGTTTGAAATATGATCTATATAACAAGGGAGTATTACAACTAAATGGGAAAATATCCAAGTTATTAGGGCTTATCAAAAATTTGAAGGTACTTTTACATGTCTATCTAATCTTTTTGATATTACAAGATATAATGGTGGTAGATCTACCTACTCACTTTACTATTTTTTTTTCAAAAGACTTCACTGCCAAGATAGGAGGATATATATCATCTAATTATTCCTTATTGGCCTTTTGAATAAGATATAGATAAAAGGTGACTATTAGAACCCAACCATTTGCCAAGTTTCATATTGAGCTATATGTAGAAGCTAGTTCTAATTTGAATTATATCATCAATGAACATGAGGAGTCTATTATAGATGATGAATCATCTTCCAGGATTTAAGGTATATCTAATATATTTATATATGAGTATGGTAATGAAAATTATGAGTATGATCCATATACTTTCATTGAAGGGACATACCTTGTCACATACATTATTCATGATGAAGGCAATGAACATTATGAGGCAAACCTTGATGATCCTTTTCAATAATCTATTGATGCTAACTATCTTATTCATATGCATGATGATGAGTATTAAAGTGTGATAGATCATGAGGATGTAAAATATGGTACAACTATGCCTACTCAAAATGAATAAGTTCATGGATGTGATATTCATGATGAAGAGGATGACTTATGGTAGTAGTTTAATGCCGTAGCTTAGGAATTTGAGCAAGTAATCAAGTTATCCCTTCCTCAAAATAAAAATGATCTTGAGAGTAAGATCATTGATGGATGTATTAAGCATGAAAAATAGTGTCAAATAACTATTTAAAAGGTTATAGTATTAGGAGAGTGTAATGAATTCAAGGCAGAAATTTCTCTGGTCAAGAATTAGACTAGGTATTAATATGATGTTGAGCCACTTGTAGAGATGATTTATCAGTAAGAAGACTAGTTTGATGATCCTAGACATCAAATATATCTTACTATAGATGAAGGTGAAGTTGAGATAACTTTCATGGTTCCCGAAGAGCAAAATTAAGACCACCAAATGATCATCAATGAGATTAAGCATGTTAAACTATTAAGCAATCCTAATGGAGAACTAGGATGACCATTCCATGGAGTTATAAGTGGTCAAATTGAAGCTAGAAAATGTCTTATGATTGGTAAGCATCTTCACTTACAAGTTTTTTTTAAGAAGCATCCATCATATGGTGACTTATTCTCATGGAGCAGTTGTGACTAAATAAAAATAATTTTTTGATCTTAGTTGAAGCAAGATAAATTTTTGTGTCACCTTAAACATGTTTTGATGTTTGTATATATTAGGTTAGGTGTGTTGTTTGAGTTTTTCTGTCTCTTCCCTAAATAATTTGAGCATAGTGTTTGTTTCCTTCTTGTTGTGTGTTTTGTATGATTTTAAATTCTTTTAAATCATATTAATTTTATATTGTATTGTAAGAGTGACTCCATAGACCAATCTAAGGAGAAGGCTACTAGTTTATTAACATTACAAGCATGCTACCCCTTTGATTTACTAATAATGTTGACCAAATTTTGACCTCATGTAAAAATTGGTTATCCCTATATTTAGAAGCTTCATATAGGTAAATAATGTTTTTCATGGTCTTGTCATGATCTAAAGTGGTATTAAATAGTCTTATATAGTCATATTTTCCCCTGACTAGTATTGCCCAAGTTCTAGTCTTATGTTTACTTGTCTAGTCCTATGGTCAAGTACAAGGTCTTATATAGTCAAACATGGTAAAAGGTATAATATGGTATAAATTAATTTAAAAATACTATTTATATGTCATTTTCATCATATTATAATTCTTTAACCTTTGTTTAACTCTATAATTTTTTTGGGAATATTGGTGTATTATTCCAAATTTAGTTAAAGGGTCTAGATTGATAAATTAGTAAATAATATGCAGTAAATAAGATACTAATTTGTGAAATTTATTCATAATTAGGTATTTTATAAAAATATTAATAAGAGGGAGAAAATAAAACTTAGCTTAAACTATGTTGATCCAATTGAGACAAGATCTGATATTCACTATGCAAGGTTGGGACAATATAAAAAATAAGATTCTAACTTTCATTTTTTAATTGGATAGGAACATCAAAAGTGGATAGGATTGGAACCAACACTATATTAATTATCAAACACTATTATCTTGAGGATCTAAGACTTTTGGGTTTTATTTGGCAAGTCTATATGACACTGTCTCTAAAGTTTCAATAATTGGAAGTCTATAGAGTTTCTTGTAGAATATATTCTTTCTTAAAATGCTATCTTCCATTGTGATTTAACCAATTTTGAGAAATAAGGGGTATTTAATGTGTGTAAGATATATTGGATGTTCTTCACACCCTATGTGTGGGCACACTACCTAGATATCAATACCTCGAAGAGGGATCGAGCCATATGTAGTTGTCCCTTTAAAAGTTCTTGGTGCAATTTTGATATGAGAATGCAAGGAAATGCTAAACTAGGTATGCTTGAGATGACTATGGATTGGTGTAATGATTAAAATAAGATATAAATAGTATTAGATGGATATACATAGAGAATAGGTAAATGTGCTTGAGTAGTCTTGCATATATTTTTGTTTATTTTGTGATATTTTCCAACCCCTTTCTAAATGATATTTGAATGGTATTTTATAAGGATATATTGGTCATAGACTAAATTTTCTCATGTTAAGATGATAAGGAAAAGAATGGGGAACCAAAATAAATTGACCATAGGGGACAAAAAAAACATGGACAATAGCATCGAAAGTGGATAGGAGTGGCACTGGTGATATTGTCCTACTATGGCCTTATTGTCTTGGGTAGACAAGACCTATGGGATAGATTGGTCATGAAAAGAGGGTCATAACTCAGCTAAAATCAGGTCTAGAAGGATATGAATGATTGGTAATAAATGAAAATAAGCCTTTTAGGGTCATGAGAGCAAGTAAGAGGGACCTATGGATTGGGTGTCATTAGCCATGCTCAAGTTACCAATTTTTGCATTTTATATTACTACATTTGCCCCCATTTATTCTAGTGATGTATCAAATTGAAATAATATGATAAATGAAAAATAGAAAGCATACTTAAACTTACCTATAAGGGTGAAGCCCATGAAGCTATGTAATGTTGGGTGTGTATAGAGAGAGCACACCATGAAGTGTAAATCTATAAGTGAAAATAAAGAGTAGATCAATTTTTAATAGATATGGTATATATAAAATAATAATTTACAAATCCAGGTAAGAGAGAGGTAAGAAGAGAGAGGAATAAATATACCTCACTAAGTATGTAAACTAATACAAAACTTGTTGTGATGTTGAGTGATGCTGGATATGTGATGAACCAAGAGTAATATCATGAACAGAGTTGAGTGCTCAATTCCCTAAAAGTGGCTCAAGAATGGAAAAGTTATACCTTTAGCTCAATCATCACCCACTAAGTTAATTTATGTGTTTGTATGTGTGTTTATATATGTTTGGACTATGTGTCCAATCCATAAGAATAGGTGGCTCAAGAATACAAAAACTAGCTAGTCATTTGGCTCCATCATTGCCTCATGAAATGAAGATATATATGGAATGTGTGTCATATGAGATGGATCTTGAATCCCATGAATTTACTATTATTTAAATTTTTTGGCATGGATAGATAAATATAATGGAAACTAGGCCACTCTTTACCACTCTAAAAGATGGAGATTAGGCTTATATGAAAGCCACTCTAAAACTAAGAATCTAGCTTATGTGGAAGCCACTTGGGATCTTAGGATTTTAGGAAATTAGAAGTTAGTATTTTATGAAATCCAAACCAAAATTATTCCAACCACCTATATGTGGAGTAAGGCATGCAACTAATGAGAATTCCTGGGTAATGTTAAACTCAAAAAGAAAGAAAACAAATGTGCCTCACACATTGCCCCCAATCACTGGTGTGTGAAACATGGATTCTAATCTATAATTTGTACCAACTACTCTATATAAAACTATAAGTGATATCCATCATGTCATTCATGATGCCCCCTATATCTATAATCTTTGAGAAAATTGTACTAAAATTGCTGATTTTGGTCTGAACTATAGTTGACAAAACTACAACTAAACTTACCTTTCTATCTTTTCCTATAAATTTTATTTTTTATACTATTTGGATAAGAGCATTTGAGATAGATATTAGTACCAATTTTGCTATATTCCAATCTTGGATCTATTGTCTTGGGCTAAATTTGATGATTGTTCTAGATTTTTGACTCTCTACATGGTCTATTCTGACTAGTTTGTTGTTTGGTTACTATTATAGGTGTTTTCAATGTTGTTATTTCAACTATTAGGATCTCTAATATTTATGACAAAACCCCTATATATTTTCACGTCTTTTGAGGGTAGGAATTGAGACCATGTAATGAATTCCCTCAGAATAAAGAGCCCTACAAATGTGTTATGTTAAAAAATATATGATATAGTAATAATAATTGACAAGATATCTCAAGATATAACATGGTTTGTATTAATAGATTTTCAGCTCGATCGGGTATGCCTAGATAAATACAATAATGTAAAATCATGTGTAATGTACTGAACTAGAATTTTAAGTGTTAGTTTTCATAGAGGGATGGAGCATGATGTCCATCATGGCATCAAAGAATCAAGATAATGCATGACTTGGATCATGGAATTACAAATAATTGAAATCAATCAAATAAAAAGCACATAAGGAAAGAATAAATAATCAAATAAGATTTCCAAGGGACTAAGTAAACAAGGACATGGGCACATGTCATTCAAAGTAGAAAGAAAGCATACAAGACATGTTCAAATTTCACATACACATAGTTAAAATAAGTAAGTTGGCATGAAATCCATAATCACATAGAAGAGTACATGCAAGGGATATTAGAAAATGTCCAAAGCCACAAACATTAATAGAAGAAAAGGACATTGGAAAATCTCCTAAGGCACATAATATAAATAAGGAAGAATCAGTAATTGAATCACATCAAACTACACTAAGAAAGAAGATAAAGCTTGCAAATATTGGAAAATACAAGCACATCTAACTAATCAAAGTAATAGTGAAAGTATGCAAGACATGTTATTATAAGACTAGGTATATGCTAGGAAAGACACAAGTGATATATACTAGTGATTTTCAATAGTTTAATTTGTGTAAGCTAATAAATAGTGTACATCAACATAATAACTAGAGTGTGTGGTCTTAAAATGACATAACCTAGATGGTTTAGTCATGTAGAAGATGCCCCCATTGGGTAAATATATTGGTTTATGTCTGAAATGTGTAAGTAGGATGCCACCTCAATGGGAAAAGTGAAGCAATAAAGTAGTTGGAAGTCACTATACACAGTCAACGAAGATCAAGTTAATCATGGTAATTTAGATAAGTCAATAAAGTATAGCATAAAATAGCAAATGTAAGTCTAACATGATAGTAGAAATGTAAAGCATGGATAATGCACACAATCAAAATGTTTTTTCTATTTTTGAATTATTTGAATGTTTTTGAATATTTTATATTTGAATCTATGTACAATCAATCATGAGGAGACTACGTAAAATAAATACTATAAAACTATGTACAAGTAAGCAAAAAGAAACTATGTACAAGTAAGGCTAAGAAGAGATGATACTAATCAATGAGTCTCATGGGAGAATCCCTATCATGGTGCCTTATATCAAAAAAAATAATCATGCATGATTATGAATCATAATCAAACTACTGTGAATATAAATCTAAATATTTACATGCATGGTCAGTATCTTAGAAACCATAATAACTTGTATTGATCTAATCATGATTATCATATTGATTTTGAACCAATGAAATGCTAGTGTTGGCTTTTATTTTATCTAGATATTTTCCTTTGATGAACTATGTCTATTATTGATTTTCCTTATTATTTTCAATAAATCACAAACCTTGGTGATAAATATTATCAACTACTAGAATAGGAGTGGTGATGCCTTGAGAATGCTTGCCCAACCATTGACCTTTATAATCAAATTGTTGTAGATATTTTTGACCGAACCCATAATGATTTTAAAGTTGAGCCTCTTTTTGGAATGTTATATTTTCATATTTTCCATGCTTTACTTGTGATTATGGTACTATTTTTTGTTCTTATTTTACTTTTTGATCCTTTTGTTGTTCTGAGTTATGCTTTGGTAACCACTTTTGTATTGTTTCTGAATTTGACCCTTTATGAATGTGTTCCTATGTCACTATGAATTGATTGACTTATTTACCTTGAATAGGATCCTCATTATAAATTATCTATTGTTTATGTTTTTTCAATGCCAAACATGAATCTATGTGATGTCCATGCATTTTATGATACGCATAATAATATCTGGATCTTCTCACTAGATGTAGAGGAGGTAGTTTGATCACCTTATATTTAGTCATTTCCTTTAGTACCTCACTAAAACTCTTATTTTATCTTTGAATGATTTTTTAATCACTATTTATAGAGTTACTTTGTTGTGATTTCTTATTTTTATATGTAACATTGCTTGCAACTAATTGAATAGGTGAAGGTACATAGACATGATTGGTACTAGGGTGCCTTTGAGGCTTTTAAATTATGATATGATTTTCTAATGTTGTGTTATTTTCATATAATAGTTGATTATCCATTTGTAAATATGAATTTAACTTTCTCACACTATTGATTTGATCCCTTAGAGTCTCACAAGTCCAAACCTTAGTTGCTTTCGATTGAACATGTAAGCACATATGTTGAATATGGTTTGAACAAGCTATAGGTTGAATGTATGCATTAAGAACAATAGTATAGGTTGCCTCACCTTTTGTATGGGTGATTTCATAGACCTAGTTAGAGGTAAATTAGCTATCACCCTCTTGAGGGATAGGAGGAGAAGGGATTTCTTTCCTCTGCATGAAATATGACATGGAAACAAGAGTAGCCAAGGAGGCATATACATCTAGGTAGAAACCATGTATATGGGATATAATGCATGTAAGTAGAGTTATAAGTTGTATATAAATATGATTATAGAGAAATTTCCACATGAGAGATAATAAACAAGGGATAGAGATCATGGAAATTTACACTAATGCATGATAATTTTTGACTTGTATCATAACATTTCTAACATGTTTACTAAGATAGAGTTGAAAATTATTCTACATGAGAGATAACAAATAAGGGATAAAGAGCATGGAAGAGTGAATGAATGCATAAGAAGCTTTAACATGTGCTATGACATTTCTAATGTGTTTAGTATGATAAACTTGAAAATTATTCCATATTCATGATAGAGAGTATGCAAAAGGAAATTTGAAATTTTATGCATTTTTAGCCATGAATTTTGTAATATCATTCCTTATTATAAAAAGTAAGCATGAAATGTAAATAATGAAAATTTTTAATAGCATATGGTAAACTTCATAATTTATGTACATGATAGGACCAATGATGGTCTCTTTGTTATTTTCAAGAAATTTAAGAAAAATTTGTAAATAAGTGAGATCTATTTTGTGCAATGTCATTATAGATGGAAGGTGATATCACAAGAAGTGATGGGACATAGTTTAGGCAACTAGGGTTTTGAAAGATAATTATTTGAACAATTACTATGAAAATTTGAAATTGAAAGTGAATTTTTGAGTGAAATATGCAACTAAAAAATTAGAAATTTATTAGAAAATTAGTGATTTAATAGGACCTAGTATGTGTAACTAGGGTTTTCAGATTTTTTTTTAAAATTACTATTTAATTTTTAAATTTGAAGGGATTTTCTAATTTTAATATGCTAGTAAAAATTCAAAAAATTGTTGAAAATTTATTAGAAAATTACTAGGACCTAGTATGGGTAACTAGGGTTTGAAATAAAATTATTTTAAAATTTAATACTAAATTTTAAAATTTTAAATGAATTTTATATTTAAATATTCAAGTAAAAATTCAACAATTTATAGGAAAAAACAATAGGAATATTACCCTATGGTTTCTACAGTTGTGTGCAAATGAAGTAAGTTGGGTTCACAAAATGATTTAACATTTTTGGGAATATTAATGTATTATTCCAAATTTATTTAAAGGTTATAGATTAATAAATTAGTAAATAATATTAAGTAAATAAGATACTAATTTGTGAAATTTATTTTTAATTAGAGCTTTTATAAAAATAGTAATAAGAGGGAGAAAATTAGACTTAACTTAAACTATACTGATCCGACTGAGACAAGATCTGAAATTCACTATATAGGCCTAGGACACTATCATAAAAAAGATGATGGCTTTCATTTTTTTATTGGATAGGAGCATTGAAAGTGGATAGGAATGGCACCAACACTGTAGTCCTTACCAAATACTATTGTATGAAGGATCTGAGCTTTTTGGGTTTTGTTCATCAGGTCTGTGTGACCTTGTATTTAAAGTTTCAACAACCAAAAGTCTATAGAGTTCCCTATAGAGAAGATTATATCTTAAAGCCCTATTTTCCATTATGTTTTGATGAATTTTGATTAAAAGGGGGAGTTAGTGTGTGTAAGATGCACTAGATGTGCTTCACACCCCATGTGTGAGCACACTATCTACATACCAATACTTTGAAGAGGGATCAAGCCATATGTAGTTCTCACTTTAAAAGTGTTTGGTGCAATTATGATATGAGAATGCAAGGAAATACTAAACTAGGTGTGCTTGAGATGACTAGGGACTAGTGTAAGGATTCAAATAAGTTGGAAATAGTATTGGATGGTTCTATATAGAGAATATGGAAATGTGCTTGAGTATTCTTGCTTATATTATTTCTTACTTTGTGATATTTTCCAACCCTTTCCAAATGATCTTTGAATGGGATTTTATAGGAATCTGTTGGTCATGGATTGAATTTGCTTGCATTAAGCTAATAAGGAGAATGATGGGGAACTAAAATAATTTAACCATTAGGGCCAAAAATAAGCTTGGATAACAACATCAAAAGTGGACACGAGTGGAATTATCACTATTATCCTAGTGTGGCGCTATTGTCCTAAGTAGATGGAACATGGAGGATGGATTGGTCATGAAAAGAGGGTCCTAACTCAACTAAGATCAGGTATAGAAGGCTATGGATGACTAGGAATCCGTGAAAAGAAGACTATGAGGTTAATTAGATCAATAAAGAGGGACCTATGGATTGGGTGTCATTAGCCATGCTCAAGTTACCAAGTTTTACATTTTATATGACTACAACTCTTATATGTAAAAATCACATATTGACCTCTTTTTGGCCCATAAAGAAGGGTTGGATATACCACTTCAAAAAGAGAATGTTTCAAGAATTTTATAATCATAATTTGTGTAATAAATATTTTATATAAGGTTCATAAATATTCAGGGCCTGATAGAATCTCCATTTCAACTCCGAATCTTGGCAAAATGACACTTTCAAGCATTTGTATGGGCTTGCAAGATTATTTTTTAGTTTGAAATGGTTTAAAAGTGTCTCTTAAGATCACTAGAACCATTTTATATCTATGAACTAAGTTTTAGTTTGAGCTCAACCTCCAAACACTTTTTCTCCTCTATCGCTACCTTCACAAGCTCAGGAAGGTAAATTTGCATTAAATGGTATGACCAGAAGAGTGAGAAAGAGTTAGAAGATTAAAATTTTCCCATTTTTAAGGGTATAAGAAAGATTGAAATTAGTTTCATTATTTTTTATATTCTTTACCTCTTATTTATGAAATATCATTAAGATTGATAGCAAGTCACTATGGCTTATACATCTGAGAAGGGTGTATTCTTGCACCTATTTCTCCAGCTAAAAAATTGATGTAAAGGAATGATTTTTAGGTTGTATTTTATATTTATTATAGCTAATTTTCATGATTTTTTATTATTTGAATCATCCCCATGAAGTGCTTTCACCTAGAGGAATAATGTCTTGGTGTACACGTTATTTTAGACAATCCTACTACAATCTCCTATTTCTTCTTCACAATGATCATTCTCAGAGGTCTCTAATGATCAATTGATAATTTAAGATCCATTATTTTCATGGATTTCATTTTTTTAATTTGAAAATGTTTTATTATCCATACTCATCTTGTGTGCTTGCTTTTTGAGACTTTTTCAGTGTTTGAATAGGTTTATTAGAGGTTTGATTGACAAATTGGTTCAAATACTAGTAAAAAATCATGATGTGAGGTTTTGAGAGGATGTTTTGATCCTATAAGTGTAGAAAATTTATTATAAGATCTAATATGCACACTTTTAAATGAGAATCAAGTTTCTCTTTCATATGTAAGTTTGTATAGACTTTAAGACTATTTGGAGGATGCTTAGAGTCATGAAAAGAGACTAAATACATATATTAATTATATTAATTTGTCTTGATTGACTCATTTACCTCATCAAATTGAAAAAAAATGATAGGATGATTGAAACCCATATACTCACAGACTACCTATATTAATTAACTCTACCTATATTCTATACAGTAGCTTGAGGGTGAGTTCATGGTGGCTAGATACTTGCCTTAAAGATTTGTAAGGCTTTGAAATAGTAATAAGATGTATGTAGTGGAATGATAAGTCTGAAAATGTTAAAATCTCATAACTCAATAAAGTGACTCTCTTATTCCTAAAGAAAGTAAATTAAACTTTCAAGCCTCAAGCCTATAGGTGTTGAGCATTGTCATTAATTGTTGAGTTGTTAGCATTGATGTTATCATCAATTCCAAATATTCTTGGGAAGGTGTATGATGTGCAAGGTATGATATTATATGCTTAATATGAAGACTTGACATAGGATGCATTGAGTTAGAAATATCCTTAGTTGAGCTCTGAAGAAATTCCATGTAGCTTCGAATATGTTTGTTTGAAGCTTCAAAGATCCAAATAGGAAGATCTAAAGATCTATGTAAGTAACTCGAAAGATTCTCCATTAAGATATGAATATTTTATATTTAAGATTAAAATAAGAGGATATATTAGGTTACTTGAGTAGGTATATGAGTTTATGGAGTAAATAGGAGAATATCAAGGTAATCCCAAAGGGGTAAGGCCTTAAGCCAAAATATGTAACAAGACTAGTTATAGACCCTGTTTAACCTAGTGAGGTGTCATGAGGTATTGTCAAGGAAAATGAAGGATGTTTGACATTGTTTGATAATGTGATATGTTGTATTATCATGCAAGTGAGGTGGAAATATCATGGATAAATGAGGTATCAAGATCAGTTTCCAAGGCATGGGTGAATAAGTGATAATTGAAAAAATTAATTCAAGTTGTTTTAAGAATATTTATGAATTTTTAGGTCATGGATAGAAATAAAAGGATTAAAAAATGGTTCTAAGGTTTCTCAAGTGCACATAATAAAGAGTTATCTACCTGAGAAATATTTTCAAGTGCTCATTGGCATGTAAAGAATCTACATGAGGGAATAATATTTTCATGGTAGATGGGGAAGTTTCTTATTTAAAATTTCCAAGCATTGGTTTATGGAATTAGGGCCTACACTTTATGGATGATCGTTAAGACTAAAACATAGTCTATACCCTCAAAGAACCCTAACTCAAAAATGATGTGAATGATCTTGTTATAAAGTGACTAGAATGGTGTTTCATGTCTATACAAATGATTATAGGTTGTATAAAACTCTCTTAGTCACCTCCAAGTGTGATTGGTTTCTCAGGTGAGTTAGCAAACCTTATAGGAAAGTGTTTATTTCTTGGATATTTGTTGTAGCAATTAGATTTGACCAAGTACAAGTTTGTAAATGGATGGATGTTGAATATCAAGAATTTTATAATATTTACATTATTATTTTTGATTATTTTATATCCCTTAAGGGTGATAAACTAGTCATACAATTTGACTAGTAGCTAGTAGACCTAGTGGAGTAAATAGTGAGAAAACTAGGTAGAAGTGAGAAGTTGATTAGGGATGTGTTGTCCTCTATTAGGTATGAATACAATTGCATGGATAAAAATTTTAATAATTTTAATAAATTTAAATTATTAATATAATATTTGGATATCATTGTATATATTAAAAATTTCTCTAAAAGTTGACTTGTCTTGCTCAATGAGGTCTATGTACAAGGAGGTTCAAAGATTGATATATATTTATAATATTTGTCATTAGAACTTAGTTTTTTTTATTTTTGGATTTTTATAAATATATTTTAGGATAATATTAATGCATCAATATCATTTTAATCTAATTACATAAGTGCTTGAATTTAAAGTCACCATGACTGGTCTTCAAGTCAAAATGGTAGTTCTCAGTAACCAAATTATAGAGATGAGTTTGAGACTCAATAACATGATTTGATGTATCTAATGAACATAATGATATATTTTGGGAAATAAATTATACATACATGTTTTTCATAATATTTTAATTTAGTTTAATATATTGAAGCATTGAATCCAAAATGAGTTATCAGGCAAAGTGAAGTCTGAGAGAGAGAATTTCAACAGATTGGTCTATAACACCAATAGTTTCCATTAAATAAAATGATATTTTTGATGGATTTTTATTTTAGGATGTTTTAAGATAATTTTCATTAATTTAAATAACTTTAATTTTTCCCTTTAGTTTTCATGATTTCAATTCTTCATGACCATGTTTTGAGGCTAGCTGGATGCTCCAAGTGGGCTACTTTTAAAGAAGAGTTTAAGCATGTATACCCTGAATTTAAACATATGATGAAGTTTTTGATGAACATGATGTCATGAGGTTGATATATATGTGATTTTTTTTTCCATTTTTGGTTTTAAAAATAGTTTTTATGCTTTAGTTATTCAAAACAAATTTTCTATGTATGCACAATCATGTTGTGAATAGTGTTCTGAGAAAAGGTTCAAGTGGTGGCTGAACCTAAAAGGTATTGTGTAACTAAATTAGTTTTTTATAGGTTATATTTTAGTTTAATATTTATTTTTCCTACTATTTTTTATTTTTTTAATTGTTTCAATAAGATCAAAGGTTAATCCATTGCTAAGAAGGCCTATTAGGTCTCCATAAGGCCTAAACAAGGAGTAAGGGCTAATTGAGATATGACTAACCAATGTGTGATAAAATTAAGATAAAAGTGTGTTATTATGGTTTTATAAGACATATTACATGGCCTACCAAATAATTTTAAAGTTTTTTGTTGACCAAGTGGTGTATGAATAACATACTAGTATATATGCAAGGCTTATTACGCCTATTTGGGCAAGTTGGAGGAAGGAGAAAACAAGTGAATGAAATATAACATTGGTAATCAGAATAAGGCCTTGTAGAAAATCAGGGGTATGTAGAGGAACTATTATGAATTTTTTATATATTTTATTTATCAAGGTCATATGACCTAATCAAGTCATGAAGAGGGCTAACTTAGCAATGAAGGTGAGAGGCTAGTTTGAGAAGGATAGAAGTGTGTGAAGAGCTGAGGAAGAAGATCATCATCTATTGTATGAGAAAAAAAGTATTATAAAATTTATCATGTTTTTTATATGGATTATTTTTTCCTAATTCATCTAGGGGATTGGTGTCTCCTTTCAATTTAGTGCTTGCTAAAGCCTAGCTGAGTTGGTGTTTAACTAGTTGGGGTTGGTAATCCATATGAAGTGGGTGCTTCACTAAAGTTGGTGTTTGTATTATAGGAATATAGTCAATTTACATCATTTTGTTTTTTTTCTTCCCCTTGAGGGTTTCCCACATATATACTATTTTCATGTGTTTCATGCTCGTATGGATTGTTGTTTATGCTTGTTAAGATGTGTATGCATATGCCTATTATGAACATTGTTTTGAGAAAAGGTTCAAGTGATGGTTCAACATTAAAAAAATATGTACCTAAAGTGAAGTTGGATAAGGTATATTTGAGTGGAATATGATTTTTTCCTAAAATTTGTGAAGTTTTAAAGTGTTTCAAGAAGATCAAAGGGTAACATGTTGTAATGAAGGCATATTAGGTCTCCATAAAGCCTAAAATAAGAATAAGGGATAATTAAGCTATGACTGACCAATGTGTTATCAAATTAATATTTAAGTGTGTTATTATGCTGGGATAAGACCTATTTCATGTCAAACATAAGATTTTTTATGTTTATGGTTCACCAAGTGGTGTATGAACAAGAGACTAGTAATATACAAGGCTTATTTGGCCTAATTGGGTGAGTTAGATGAAGGTGATAACAAGTGAGTGAAATAGAACATTGGTAATTAGAACAAGGTCTTATAGACCATCAAGGGTGTGTATAGGAATTTTGATGAGGTTTTTATATAGTTTATGCATATGAAAATAAGGTTCATATGACCTAATCAAGTTAAGAAGATGGTTAGTTTAGCAAAGGCTAGAGGTAAGTTTGAGAAGGATAAAATTATGTGAGTAGCTAAGGAATAAAATCATCATCTATTTTATGAGAAAAAATGTTTTATAAAGTTTTTAAAGTTTTTCAAGTGGATGAGTTTGTTTTAAGTCATCTAGGGGGTTGGTGCCTCAGTGAAATTTGGTGCTTGCTAAAGCCTAGCTAAGTTGGTGATTTGTTAGTTGTGGTCGGTGCTCCATATGAAGTGAGTGATTCACTAAAGATGGTTTTTGTCTTATAGGACTATAGTCTATTTTTAACATCAATTATTTTTCTTCACCTTGAGGTTTTCCCACATATAAATTGTATTCATCTATTTCGTGCTCTTATGAATTGGTGCCTATGCTTGTTAAGATGCACATGCTTGTTTAAATGATCTATGATTACTTAAGTAAGATTGTTAAAGATTTTTTTTGAAGACTGATTCACCCCCCTCTCAATCATTTTGAATCCAATATTAGGTCCTCATTTTGGACCTTGATTAATGTCAAACCAAAAAAAAAGGTAAAGTTTTAAATATGGATAGCTTATTTTTAGTTAAGATGCAAATAATGCTATAAGCCAGTAGAGATACTGGTCACTTGAAGTCAAGTGAAGGTTAAGGATTGAGTTCATAATTCTAATAAAATACCTATAGACCTATACAAAAGAGACAATTATAAGTGTTTAAAAATGACTTGAAAACTTAAAATAAACCTTAGCTAGGTTTAAAATCTTTGAGAAGATGAATGATTTTACAGTGAGGGTTTATACCCAATACACAATCAAGTAGCCCTATTGAACATCTACAAGTGGTCTACTTGAAATACAACTAGTCTTAAACCTAATTATGGGGAAGATATGTATGTTAAGATATTATTTAAACCTGATTAAAAGCTTAAACAAGTTTATGTACCATATTAAGGGTCAATATGCTAGTGATGATGTCCAAACACTCCAAAGCATAATCATACCCTAAGAGGCTACCTGTAGTCCCACATTAGGGTTAGTTCCTTCTCCAAGGATAAATAAAGAGATTAGGGGTTTTTGATAGGATTATGAGCCTAGATAATATTTTAATTCATAATCATTAATGATGTTAAGACTAGTGTAAGTCTAACACCTTTATACCTACATTTAGTTATGACTCTTTATTGTCACATAAAGGAGGCTAATGAGAAGTAGATTGGTCTCAAGACCAATGATGAAAGGGAAGATCATTTATGAGCTATTTGGACCCAATTTGTATATTTAATAAATTTTGATAGTATGGATAAAGTAACTAAGTTGTGAACATGGAGGTCTTAAAACACCTAACATAGTCATAGGCTATAAAACTCACCTACAAGCTAATAGTGACAGTCTAATTTTAACATAAATAAATGGAGATGAGTCTTGTAGAAGAAAAAATAGTCCATATTGAAACTTCAACTAAGTTCATAACATATGCTAAAACATAAGCAACAACTCAAGATGCCTAAGAAACCCTAGACATATGCTACAACTAGTATTGAGAAATTAAAGCATTGATGTTTCTATAGGTGTTAACATGCCCTAAAATTTGGAATATATGATGGTTATGGCTTGAAAAATGCATACATGGTGTAATTTATGTTATATTAATAGTTGACATATCCACTATTTTGTCTCAGACATGGCCCACTCCTTCAGTAAGGGGTGTCCATGAGACTTTGGAGTCCACTTGAGCTTAAAGACACAAATAAAGATTCCAAACCTCATGGAGGGTGCTTGAGGTAATGAAAAATCATATAGGAGGTATACCTACTATTGTACCCAACATTCACTTTCTTTCCATAAAAAATAAGGACCCACATTTTTTTGACTATGGTCTTGACTTTGAACTCATATTCTATATGTTTATGTAAATTTTATGAAAAGACTGATATGGCCTTTAATACTTTGGCAAGATGGCATTGGTATTATGTTTTGATTTTGAGTTATTTGTATTAAGCTTGTTCTATTAGTCTTATGTTTTTAGACTTATCTTTTTTTGGGATTTTTTCTTAAAAACTTTTGTTTCACATGAATTAGTCTTCATTTTTATTGTGTCAGACATTTTATCCACAATAATTTCCCCATAAAAATTAACCCACAACAATTCTACCAAAAATTTTTACCCTAGACTTATTTATAATTATGTCTTACACTTATTCTATTGGATTTATCCTGTTGGAATTATTTTGAACATTTTGTTCAAGACATTTTCCTTGAGCCAATTGAATTCTTTTAGATATTTTACTAAAATGACCTTGTTGAGACATTAGAACTTACCCTTTGGGCTTTGTGCTCTATACACTTTTGGACTTTTGTCCTAAAACTTTACCTAATAGAATGACCCTTCATAATTTTTTAATTAAACCTTTATCTTACTGAACTTGCCCTTAAAGACTTTTATCTAAGACATTTTATTGTTCACACCATTCATTTGGACATTTTATCTGAGACATTTTCCTTTCCTTAATCTTTCCCTTTAGAACTTTTTTCCTATACCCTTTACCTCAGAGATTTACCATTCAATAATTTTATCCCAATACATTTCCCTTTGCACCTACCCTTCAGAACTTTTTTCTTGAACTCTTTGCCCTATGAGCCAATTCCTTTAGACTTTATGTCTCAAATATTTTTTTTAAAAAAATAACCCTTTGGGATAATTTCTTCAGACACTTTATCCAAGAGAATTGAGTCTTTATGAGAATTTTTCTAGACATTTTATCTGGAACAGTTCCCCAACAAAATTTTATACATGAAAAGCCCAAAATAATTGCCACCACATAAAATGGTCGCAATAATACCCTACTAATAAATGGTACCCTTGCTTAGAGAAAATTTTATTATATTTTGAGATTAGTTTAATATTTTATCCTAGGTCCCAAATAATATTTTATTCATATAGCTATGAACTTAGGCTAGAATATTCATGTAGGGTCCTTTTTATATTTCTCAAAGTACTATGCTAAGTCTTCTTTTTATTTTTTATTATAGAGTAGAGTGAATCAAGAAATGACAAGTGTTGATCTCATAGGGAGTTAAGTTGATTTGACAATTGCATGGATGTCTTTGAAATTTAAGTAAATGTCAAAAACTAATCTTAGAGAGAAAATGACATGAGATAAATTTATGGCAGTCGCATGGATGTCATTAATAGTCATGATGACATCTTTGATAGTTATGTGAATATCAAATTTAAGATCAATAAAAAATGATAGGGAATTAAATTCTAACAGTTATGTGGATGTCATTGGTGACTACAAGGACATATTTGATGGCTATGTGGATGTCAAATTTAAGCTCCTAAATTAGCCATTTTATAATTAAAGGTTATTGGGCCTCGGTAGATCGATGGCTATCATTGATCCATAAAGTTGATCCAATAGTATGAGATTCATAGAGACTTTTCCAAAGAATGAGGATGTGACAAGTGTCAAGGTCGTGGGGAGTCAAGAGTTCAAGCACTAAGATCTATAGTGCATGTTAACTCATGTATTGAAGATCCAATGATGTGTAATCAAGCACAAAAGTTAAGGTTTTTTAAAATCTCATCAAGAGTGCCAAGTGACAACATTATAGGAGACTAGGACAATAAAATCCAATATTTTTTAGGAGCCCAATACATGAATATCAAAGGTTAGATATCAATGTGGAAAATTCAAGGGTCATAAAACTAGTGAAAGACTTCCACTTCACATAAAAAACATTTGAGCTAGGATTATGAAGAGAACAAAGGCCATGCAGAGCTATAAAATGGCATACCCATGTTTATTATGTATAATATTGAATTATGCAAGTTGATAGTGGACCTTTCAAAGATCCAAATTTAATCATCCATTAGGTCGCAAGTTAAGTTAGATCAGGGATACGAACATGCACGTGAATATGAAATCAAAGATCTAGCAATAGAATAAGAAAAGGCTATGATTGCATGGCATCTCAAAAGTAAATTAAGTGAACATTTTAAATTCTTTTGAATTAAGACCTTATAAATCCTTCCAAAGGGATATTCTATGGAGGCATGGGTGACATACAACACATGGTTTAGCTAGATTGGTCATAGCTAACAACAGTGACACTAATTCTAAAATATTGGTAAATTAGTATTTATCTTGGCCATATGTATGAAATACATTTGAAGGTGACTAATTTGAAATATCAACAGGTTGTTCTCACAAGCTATAAAATGAGGTATTCTCATGTAGTTTAGGCTATAATTGTAAAAAGTGCCTTTATACACATGTACATGTTGCATACATTTTGTAAAGGCTATTTTGAATTGATAACTATAATTGGACCCTTATACGATTCTCAACCACAATTAGAACTCAATTCCTAACTATCACATGTGATGACCTTGCATGAACTTGGAGGATTAGGTGACCCCTTCCCCAATTTTATATAATAACTATAATTCAACTTGGATTTTTGGTTAGAGAATTTTGAAAATAATAGAAACACCAATATTGATCATCAGTGAATGTGTTTGTGTATTTTATTTATAATTTTTATGTTAATAGTTGTTATCTTCTTTGGTTGTATGTTTCAATAATCCTTAGTGTTAAAAATCTATGAATGGATTCTTGATTGACTTGATTGATGTAATAATCTATATAAGTGCAAAAATTATTGAAATACTCATAAATTATATTGATTAAGTCATTTAATTTTATTGATTTATAATTTTGAATTTGTACTAGTGAATCCTTTGATGGAGTTTTCTATGTGTGTGTAAATATTACCTTAGATACTTCACTACCACAAGCCATAATCTCTTTATTAAGGGCATGCAATAGATACCCTAAAAGGAGAAACCTTTGTTTGAGGCTTATGAATTTCCTTCATCATTATCTCCTTAGAATTTTTTGCCATGTTTGATTGTGTGTGTGTAATTACTACTAATAGCAGGCATAGGTTTTGAGAACATAGATCTGTTTAGAAATGAACTAGAGAAGTAGTTCATATAAACTATAAAGCCTTATATTTTTCCTTGCCCTTCCCTCATTTAATGAGTCTTTTTTGAGATGTACCCACTATAGATTAACAAACAACCACCTATCCAACTCACATATAGATTCACTACCCTTATTAGGAACCACACTTATGTAAAAAAAACTTATCAATAACCTACATGCCCTACTCACTATTCCATCAACTTGTAATGGACCAAATTCTTGTAACTCATGCCCTTGAGTTGAGTTTACCTCTATTGAGATCCTAAAATGTTAGAGGCTACCTCATTTGACTATGGTGTGCATAAAACCTACATCAACATTTCCAATGGTGCTAGAAGGAGGGCTACACCTCTGATGATAGTAGTTATCATTTGAGTATAGTTGTACTAGGTCACCAAGAGTGTGACATGATCTAATTCCTAAGGTGATTTTCTAGTCTCACCCCTAAAAAATCATAAGAGACATATAACTATGCCAACATCCCTAGTTTAGAACAATCCACCTTCTCTAGTAGGGAACCCATTACTTATAAGTAATCATTTACTTGTTAACCAACCAATGACTCAACCATAGTTAGTTAGATCTACTATTTCCATCATAGGAAATGTGCATGATTTACCTCAAAATACTAAAATATACTTACTATCCTTTTCTCATACAAGAGTAAGGATAATAGAGGAATATATTAGATATTTTAAAGCTACATTAAGGCTAATGAATGTTTTCCATGAAGATGTTGCATGTAGATTATTCTCTTTTAATTTACTGTATGATAATTACGATTGGTATTTAAATCTAATGGAAAATATATTACTTCTTGGGATGAATGCCAAGAATATTTTATGGTGTAGTTTGGACAGGTCACCAATCCTAGTTTGGTATACTAACAATTCACTAGCATGAGGAGAGAACCTAACAAGCCCATGTATGCTTTCAACATAAGGTTCCAAAAGATGTATAATTAGTTGATCGCAAAGTACAAACTAGATGAGAAATTAACATTAGATATGTATAAGAATGCCCTAGACCCAATCACTATCATGTTCTTAACAAGAACATCTACTACTAACAATTTGATATTAGCATATGAATAAGCCATCAATATAGGTCGACATCTCAATAATCAAATGCCTAGTGCACCTAATGTCAACAATAGCTTTATAGAATTAAATTTGATATGACATACAAAACAAAATGTTCCTATATTTAATCAAAATCAATTATATACGATACCTCTATTGATATAGACAACACAACCAAATTTCAACATCTTAAATAGTCATACAACATGTAATGGTTACCAATAGAATCAACAATCAACTACACTCCCTATAGACACCTAAAAGTGGCCATCAATGACATCTAACTAAGATTTTGATCAATTTCTACCAAAATGCATAATTTGGGCTAAAAAATGCTAAATGATGTGAACCTATCATATTTAAGTTCTAATTTTGGCCAATGTATCCCTAAATGGTGCAATGCATTTGATGAGACAACTAACTTTGATTAGATCATTTTGAGTTAAAATGATATTTTCACACATAGGCACTTTAGATTTCTCTTTTCTACCAAATTTATTATATGAGACATGTCCTTTGCTATTTTATGTTGGCAACATCCTAAATGGGATAATGGTTCCAATGCATCTAACATCACATCCTAATTCAAATTTAGTCATATTTCAAGCTAATAATATGGCATTCTAGCCAATTTGACTAATTTGTGTAGCAATTGCCAATATTTGTACCAAATTGATAAATCATGCTTAAGGCTAATTAAAATGAATCATGAGCCTAGTTAATAATTACATGAAGATTTTTAAATATTTATTTTAAGAAATTTATTATTAGTTTCTACATCATTTAAGATATCATTTCTTTGGAAGGCATCCCTAGGCCATAAATGCATAAAATATTTGATTAAGCCCTCCCATACCTTTTTAATGCCTCTCTATCCCAAATATTTATGAGGGCATTTATTGAATTTGGCCTCCAAAATTGAAAGGATTATTATCCACACATCTTCATCTTGAGATGGATGATTTAGGTTCATTCTAATCGTTTGGAAAAATATACAAATAAGAGGCCTTACAACCATAATTTTAAGCTCTTTTGGTGTAAATTTATGAAGCTTAAAAGCTCTCTCAAGCCATTGATGTAATGTTATCATACCCAATTGTAAATCCAAGCTAAAGTCATCATAATCCATTGGTACTGAGGAGAATAGGAGATATCCAAGCCTTTTTTGATGAAGACTCATTGAGCACAAGCCAAGTAAACCATTTCATCAAGCCATTTGGAGCATCCAAGGAAGGTGAAGAGTCATCGATTTATTATTTTTGGGAATAATGGACTTTTATTCTTATTCAATAAATAAGTCTAATTAGGATGAATTAGTAAATAGTATTCTTAATTATAGCTATTGATTTGTGAAATTTAATTACAATTAGACCTTTTTCAAAAATAGCAGTGAGGGAAAAAAAAATCAAACTTAGCTTATTCTGGACTATTTTGACTGAGATAAGGTCTAGAAATTTAGGTGCATGATTAAGATAGTGAGGAAAATAGGATCCTAGACTTCATTTTTGATTGGATAGGATTGCTATAATTGGACACCCTAGGCTCTGATGATATAGTCCTTCCCTAATGTCTTTACCCTCAGGATCTAAGTTTTTTTGATTTTATTCACTTACTCAGTGTGAGTCTATATACCAATTTTTAGGTCCTCATTATCAAAAAATCTCCATATAGAGCTGATTATTCATGTATTTATATCTTTTATGTAATTAAATGAACTTGGGAAAATAGGGAAAAGGGGTTAGTGTGTGTTAATATGTAATGGATGTGTTTTAGACCTCATGTGTGGGCACACTGCCTACATACCAATACTCTAAGGAGGGATCAAGCCATATGTATTTATTCCTTTAAGAGTGCTTGGTGAAATAGTGAATGAAATTCAAGAAATACTAAAACTAGTTATGCTTGAGATGGCTAGGGACTACTCTAAAGACTTGATTTAGCTTGAAAGTGTATAAGCTAGCTATATGCAAAGAATAATGAAGATTGTTTTAGTGGTATTTATTGTATTCTTGATTTTTTGAATGATATCTACCAACCACTTTATAAATGATCTTCAAATGTGCTTATATAGGAATCTATTATTCATGGGTTAGATGAAACTAGAATAGGCTGACATAATGGATAAGAAGAATAAGGGAAAAATGGTAACCTAGGCTTTAAATGTGATTAGACAAGAGTATCAAAAAGGGGACACCCTAGGGTCTAATACTATTATCCTAGGTAGATGAGACATGGGGAGATGGATTGGTCATGAAGAGAGGGTCTTGGCACAACTGGGGTCAAGTTCATAAGGCCAAAAATGACTAAGAATCAGTGAAAATAAGCCTGAGAGGGTCTAGAGAGAAAGTAAGAGGGACCTAAGCATTGGGGGTCTTTAGTCATTCTCAAGTTATCAATTTTTGTAGTTTATATGACTATTTTTGCCCCACTTTATTCTAGTGATGCAATAAAGTGAAATATTAGGATAAAGGAAAATAGAAAGCGTACCTAAAATTACCTATAAAGGTGAAGCCCATGAAGCTTATGTGATGCTAAATAATGTTAGATAGTTCATAGAGAGCATGTTTTATATGTGTGAATCAAAAAAAGGAAAACAAAGAGTAGATTAGTTATTATTATATGAAATATTAAATAATAATGTATAAATTTGAGTAAGAGAGAAGAAGAAAATTGAATTAATACACCTCATTGGGTATATGAACCAATATAAAACCTATTATGATATTGAGTAAGGTTAAGTAATACTAGATGTGTTGGATGATGCTATACCAAAATTTATGTCATGAATGTAGTTGAGGGCTCAATTCCCTAAAAAGTGGCTCAATAATGCAAAATTTGGCCCTTTGGCTCCATTGTCACCTAATAAGTGAAGCTAGATGATCATGCATGTGATAATCAATGTTTGGACTATGTGTCCAATTCCTCTAAATAGGTGGCTCAAGAATACAAAGGCTATCCCTTTAACTCCATCATTGCTTCATGAGGTAAAGCTAAGAATTGATACCGGTATGTATAGATGTGTATGTTGTATAAGATGGCTCATAAAGCCCATGAATGATCTAGATTTTTGAAAATGAGGTATGGATAGCCTAATGTGTATTGGAAACTAGGATAATGTTGGCCAACCTGGAAAAGATGAAGAGTAAGCTTGTATAAAAGCCACTCCAAAACTAAATATTTGTCTTATGTAGAAGCCAATTGAGAACTTAGATACTCAATAATATGGAGGTTAGGATTATATAAAAGTCACTTTGAAATGATGCCAACCACCTACAGATGGAATAAGGAATCTAACTACTAAGAATGCCTAGGTAATGCTAAAAACTAAAAGATAAAAAGCAAAAGTGCTATGCAATTTGCCCCTAATCATTGGTATCTAAAACATAGATTATGATATAGAATTTATACCAACTAATGTATCTAAAACTAGAAGTGAGAACTACCTATGACATGGATGATGCCCCGATGTCTAGATTCTCTAAGAAAACTATATTGAAAATTGCTAATCTAAAGTGGTCTGATTGTGTAAAATTGTAGTTGAACCTACCTTTCTACCTACTTTTACAAAACTTGGTTTTTATGTTGTTTAGATAATACCACCAAAAACGAACACCTTAGTGTCTGATGTTGTATTTTGACCTCAACAATATTGTCCTAGGCTAAAACTGATCACTATTCTAGATTTTTGACTATCTGCCTGGTCTACTTTGAGTGGTTTAATGGCTAGTTGTTTGGATTGTTCTAAAACTAGAATTTTTTATCGATAGGATCTCTGATATCTATAATAAAACCCTTGTTTATTTCCCCCTCTTTTGAGGGTAGGAATAGGTACTCTATAATGACTACCCTCAGAAGAGGCCCTGCAAGTGTGTTAAGCTTTAAATATACATGATTTAGCAATGACAATCAAAAATATATATCAAGATATAGCATGGTTTGATTTGAGAGATTTTTAGATTAATAGTGGTATGCCTAGATAGATGTAACAATTTTATAGCATGTACAATATACTTAATTAGAACTGAAAGTGTTAGTTGTTAGCTTGTTAGTTGGAAGGATGGAGTATGTTATCCATCATGGTAACCAAAAAAAATGCATGATATGAATCATGGCATTACAAAAAATTGAAATAAATCAAGAAAAAATCATGCAAATCAAGAATAAATATGCATACAAGGGTGGCTAAGGGGCTAATTAAACAAAGGACATGGGCACATGTCACTCAAATTAGAAAACAAGCATACAAGACATGTTCAAATGCTGCATACACATATAATTGAAACAAGCAATTTGATGTGGAAGCCACATTCACATAGAGGAATATAGGCAAATGACATTGGCAAAGGTCTTAAATCACACACATGATTAAAAGAGAAACACATTGGTAAATATCATAAGGCACATACAAGAGAGAACCAAGAACTAGAAATGCAATCTAATAAGCTATGATAAACAGGAAGAGAAAGCATGTAATAACTAGAAAGATAGAATAACATCTAACTAATTAAATCAAGAGTCAAATTATGCAAGACATGTTTAGTACAAGACTAGGTATATGCTAAGAGATACACAAGTGCTGGATACTAGTGAAATGTCGATATCATAATATATGTAATCTAGTACATAATGTACATGACCATGATAAATTGGAGTTTGTAGTGTATTAATGACATAACATGAATGGTGTAGTCATGTGAAAGATGCCCTTAGTGGGTACGTATATCAAAGTGTGTCTTGAATGTAGATGTAAGATGCCCCCTTAATAGGTAGAGTGAAGCAATCAAAGAGCTAGATATCACTACACACACTCAAATAAGATCAAGTGAATCATGGTAATATAGATAAATCAACATACAATATCATGAAACAACAAATGTAAGTCCTAGCATAGTAGTAGCAATGTAAAACATGGATGATCCATAAAATCAAAATGTTTTTATTATTTTTGACATATTTGAATGCTTTTGGATTTTTTAAATGTTATATTATTTTTGTATTTTTTGAAAATTTTAACTATGTACAATCAAGTAGAAGAGATTATGTAAAATAAACACTGAGAAACTATGTACATATAAGCAAAAATAAGTTATGTACAAGTGATACTAAGAAAAAATGATACTAACCGATGAGTCTCATGGGAGACTCCCTATCGTGGTGTCTAATATCAAACAAAGGAATCATGCATTATTGTAAAGCATGATAGAATGAATAAGAATATGATTTTTAATATCTAGATTCAATTACAGTATCTTGGAAATCATAATAACATGTGTTATTCCACTCATCATTATCATCTTGATTTTGAACCAATAGAATGCTAGTGTTGACTTTTGTTGTTTTTAGATATTTTCCTTTGATAAATTATGTTTGTGAATGATTTAACTTGAGATTTTCAATAAATACCAAACCTAGGTGACCAACATTATCAAATGTTGGAATAGGAGTAGTGATTCCTTGAGTAGGCTTGTCCAATCCTTGACCTTGTTAATCAAACTATTGTAGATATTTGTGACCAACCCCATACTGATTTGAAAGTTGAGCCTTATTTTGGGGAGGTAGAGTCACATATTTATTTTGTTTTACCTATGTTTGTGGTATTATATGTTTTCTAAATTTTATTTTTGATCCTTTTTTTGTTTTGAGTTATGCTTTAGTAACCATTTTTGTATTCTTTTTGAATTTGACCCTTTGTGAAAATGCTCCTGTGTCACTATGAATTGATTGACTAATTTACCTTGTATAGGGTAATTATTAGTAATTATCTATTTTATATGTTTTTCAATTCCAAACATGAATCTATGTGATGCCCATGCATTCTATGATATGCATAATAATATCTATATCTTCTCACTAGATGTAGAGGAGGTAGTTTGATCAACTAAAATTTAACCATTTCCCTTAGTACCTCACTTAGACTCTTATTTTATCTTTGAATGCTTTTTGAATCACTAGTTGTAGAGTTACTTTCTTGTGATTTATTGTTTTGATATGTAACAGTGCTTGTAACCAATTGACTAGGTGAAGGTGCATATGCATGATTGACACTAGGGTACCTTTGAGGCTTTTGTATTATGATCTAATTATATGTTGTGATATTTTCATTTAATAGATAATTATATGTGTGTAAATATAAAATTAACTTGCTCATATTAGTGATTTTATCCCTTATTGTCTCACAAGTGCAAACCCTAGTTTCTTTTGATTAAACAAGAACATATGCTAAAGATGGTTTAAAGAAGCTATAGGTCAAATGTATTCATTAGGAAAAACAATATAAGGTGCCTCACCTTTGGATGGGTGATAACATGAACCTAGTTAAAGGGAAATTAGTGATTACCCTCTTGAGGGAGAGGAAGAGGAGGGATTTATTTCCTCTACATGAAATATGACATTTAAACAGAAGTATCCACAAAGGCATATAAATCTAGGTAGAAACCATGTATATGGTTTAAAAATGCATGTAAGTAGAGTTCTAAATTGTATAGTAATATGATTATAGAGAACATTCCACATGAGAGATAGCAAACAAGGGATGGAGAGTATGAAATTGTGCATTAATGTATAGAAATTTTTGACATGAATCATAACATTTCTAACATGTTTAACATGATAAGTTTGAAATTTTTTCCATATGAGTGATAGAAAAAGGATAGAGATCATGAATTTTTGCATAAATGCATATAAACTTTTGACATGTAACATAACATTTCAAATGTATTTAATAAAATGGAGTTGGTAATTATTACATATAAGCAAAAGAGAATATGCACAATTAATTTTGAAATTTTGTGTATTTTTGGTAGTGAATTTCATAATATCATCCCATAAAATGAAACATAAGCATGAAATGCAAAGGATGAAGCTTTGTACTAACATATGATAGACTTCATCACTCATGTACATGATAGGACCCATTATGGTTTCCTTGTTATTTGTAAGAAATGTAAGAAAAATTTGTACATAAGTGAGAATACTTTTTCACAATTTGATTATTGATGTAAGGTGATACCTCCAGAAGGAAATAGGTGATAGTATATGCAACTAGGGATTTGACAATAATATTGTTGCAAAATACTATGAATTTTTGAAATTGAAATTAAATTTCTAAGTTAAGTGTGCATGTAAAAGTTTAGAAAATTTATGGGAAAAAGTTTGATTTAATGGGAGCTAGTAGATGCAACTAGGGTTTTGAGATTTTTTTTTTTGAAATAAATACAATTTTTTTAAATTTGAAGTCAAATTCTTATTTTAAGATATAACTAAATTTTTTAGAAATGATTGGGAAATTACTAGAAAATTACTAGGAGATAGTTGATGTAACTAGGGTTTGAAATAATTTTTTTTTGAAATTACTATTGAATTTGAAAATTTGAATTAAATTTTTGGTTTATATGTTCAAGTAAAAAATCACAAAAATTATTAGATTAATGCTGGAAAATTATTGGGACCTAGTGTATTCAACTATGGTTTTAAAATAAATTTATTTTAAAATTTACTACAGAATTTTAAAATTTGAGAGGAATTTTTTATTTTAATATTGAAGAAAAAATTAAAAAATTAATGGGTAAAATCAATTGATAATTTACCCTAGGGTTTCTAGGTTTTTAATGCAAAATTCAAAGTAAGTCAGGTTCACCAAATGATTTGTTATTTTTGGGAATAATAGAGTTTTATTCCTATTTAAAAAGCAAGTCTGAGTAGGATAAATAAGTAAATAATATTGATAATTATAACTACTAATTTTTTAAATTTAATTATAATTAGACCTTTTGTAAAAATATTAGTGAGAGAGAGAAAATCAAACTTACCTTATTCTAGATTGTTCTAAGACATGGTCTAGAAATTTAGGTGCAGGACTAAGACAGTGTCATAAATAGGATATTGGACTTCATTTTCTAGTTAGATATGAGCATCAAAATTGGACACCCTGGGCTCTAATGTTATAGTCCTTCCCTGATGATATTGTCCTTAGGATTTAAGATTTTTAGGTTTTGTTTGCCTACTCAGTGTGAGTCTATATACCAATTTTCAAGTCCTCACTATAAAAAAAGCTCCATATAGATCTGATTACTTATGTAATTGTATCTTTTATGACATTGAATGAAGTTGGGAAAATATGGAAAATGGGTTAGTGTGTGTAATATGTACTGGATGTGCTTCACACCCTATGTTTGGGCATACTACCTACATACCAATACTCTGAGGAGGGATCAATCCATATAGTTCTCCCTTTAAGAGTGTTAGCATAATAGTGAATGAAATGTAAGAAATACTAAAACTATGTATCCTTGAGAAAGCTAAGGACTAGTCTAAAGACTTGATTTAGCTTGAAAGTGTATAGGCTAGTTGTATGTAAAGAATAGGGAAGATTACTTTAGTGGTCTTACTTGTATTCTTGCTTTCTTGAATGATATTTTCCAATCCATTTCCAAATGATCTTTGAATGGGCTTATATAAGGATATATTGGTTATAGGTTAGATGAAACCAAAATAGGCCAAAATAATGGACAAGAAGAATCAAGGAAAAATGCTAACCTCGGTTTAAAATGTGATTGGATAGTTGCACTAAAAAGGAGACACCTTAGGGTCCAGCACTACTGTCCAAATTTGGAGATATTTTACTAGGTAGACAAGACCTAGGGGGATGGATTGGCCATGAAAAGAGGGTCTTGGCTTAGCTAGGGTCAAGTCTAGAGGGCTACAGATGATTGGGAATTAGTGAAAACAAGCCTAAGAGGTTTTAAATAAAAAGCAAGATGGACATAAGGTTTTGATGTCTTTATCCATGCTCAAGTTACCATTTTTACATTTTATATGACTACAATCATTTGTCTTTTACATTTTAGTTGTGTTTTCCATTTAGTTTTATTATTATGCTCCCCCCTTGAGATAGGCTTAAGGTGTTAGCTATTAGTGTGTTACTTTGGATTTTGATATCATGCACTAACACTATACTAATCTCCCCTTATTATAATCATATGTTCGCAAATGGTATTTTTTATGGGACCTAGTCTCATAAATTTGATCAAATGGCACCAACAAAAACCTACTAACCATTTTCATGTAGGATCTTGGAGTGTGGGAGCAAAGAGGGTGAAAATTTTGAGCAAAAATCCATTTTTTTGGAATTTATGGTTTTATCATTATGGATTTGTGATATTGTCCTTGATACTACAATCCTGCAACTAAAATAGTCATGATTTTGTCATTTAGTCACAATATTACATTTATTTATTTTTATAGACTAATGTTTCTCTATTTACAGATACAGTATCGATATTTTAATACAACTACTCTTTAGTAGTGATATTACAATACCATGATTTTCAACTAGTGATATTAAAATACTACAACTTGATAGTCACAATATTTCAATATCATGACCTGATAGTTGTGATATTGGTTGTCTAAGTCATGATACTATGGTTGAACCATTTGTAGTTAAGTGATGATATTACAACTCTCATAGTTGTGATATTTCAATGTGACTTGCATTATTGTTAATCTGAGTAATGATATTATTGATTTATATTGACTAACCTATGAGTAGCAATATTATGTTATCCAATCATAGTTTTGTAGAGTAGTGGGATTGGACTGGGAAGTTATGAGATTGTATTGTGTGAACCTGATAGTTTAATTTTCAAATTTATTTGTTTCATTTGGAAAATTACTTCAAGGATTTAAAAAAAACTTTAATTTTTTACTTGCAAGGCTAACTTGAAAAATGATCAAAATAAACATAATCTAGTCTTTTAAACCTCTTATTAGGTGCTTAAGGAGGATTAGAAACTTTATTTTGGTGTTTAAAGAAACACTTAAATGATTATTTGAATGTTTTTGTTCTTATTATTCAAAATTTATGAAACCCTAAATCTAAGGGGATAAATAACACCACCAAACATTTCATTTAATGCTCTAAAATTGAACTCACTTCAAATTTTTGTTTGTAAATTATTTATCATTATTATTTTTAGATTAGATTTGTTTGTGAAGACAAAAAGATGTGTGTGTATATGCTCTCTCCCCATCCCCTTTAGGATACTTATGGGATCAAAATTACCATCTTCATTGTAAAGAGCCTTAGTATAAAGGCATAAAATAGATGTTTTTAAGGCTCTGCCCAAGACCCACATAGCTTAGATGATCTAGAAACAACCTTAAAGCTCTTTTACTTAGTTTTTATTTCCATTGTATCTTATCTTGTGAGGGGTATTTCATCACCTCCCATAAGTTTTTTAGGGGAGCCTTGACCTTAAGAATTCATCTCTCAGAATTGTCTTCAAGCCATCTCTACGGGTGGGGTATATAAATTGGGATCGCCCACTAGGATAGTAGTTTGAGATGTTAAACCATCTCTTATCACTACTAACTAAGCTCGATATGTTTGATCAAGTTGGATATCATACTATACTGAGTGATTGATATATGTAGTGGTTGTAAAATGGGTAAGACCTTTTTAAAAGAAGCCATATGATGTAGACCCAATTGACATGTTGCTTCTCTTTCATTTTAACATTAATTTATTATGCATCTGATCCATATAGATGTTCAAAAACTTGTTAGTTAAGTTAACCCCACTTTACCATACCTTATCAGTTTAGGTCTTAACATGATTAACTAATTGATTTGTCTTTGTCTTAGATTACTTAGTGTTGGTTAGAGTCAAAACTATTTGTTAAACAAAGGGGTACATAACTAAACACATTATCAACCATTTTTCTTGAACAAGAAGGCATTATGCTACACAAGTAAAAACCAAATTTTTCCTTGTTTAAAAAATTATCATAAATTATGTCATATCTTCTATTTTGGCATAGTTTTATTGCCAATTTGAGTCTAGACCATTTTCCAAATTTTCTTAAAGTCCTTAATTGATCATTTAAATTCAAAATTACAACTTTATAAGTTTATAAGGATGATGTGTTAAGTGGATTCACAATTTTTACTAAACTTGAGGTAACTTAGGTTTAATTTCCAATTTGAATTGAGGTCCATTTGTAGACTTATGATCATTATCATCATTTGGTAGGACTCAAGTCATCTTGCATATCGATCACACTTTGATTCCTAGGCTACATTTTTTTTTAATCATCCTATTTTACCATTTGCCTTGAGTCAATTTGATACCACACTTTTGCCTTAGAGATTTGTCAAAATTTGTGTGTGTGTGTGTGTATCATTTGAGTTGAAGAGGGCAGTGTTCTACTATTAAAATCATGTTGAACCATTTTTACTTAAAGTCTTGAAGAAAAAATTTGTAACACCTTTTGATAATTTTAGCATTTTTACACAGCTCAAATTATTTCTAAACTTGTTTCATAGGCCTATTTTTATAAAGTCCAAGTTTTCCCAAAATTCCCAACCATTTTGAGTATACCTTTGTGGGCCTTTCTTTAGTTTAGTTATGCCATTCACCTTTGTTTATCTTAGTTTTCAAAAAATTCTAGTTTGTGCCATTATTTTGGAGAAAATAAATTATCTCCAAGTATCTTTTGTTTCATACCTTATACTTATTTATTAAGTTTATATCCAAGAGTAAAATACATAGTTTTTGTTGAAAAGTGTTTCAAATATATTAGATTAAACATCTCATATTTCTTTAAAGTCTATTTTTTGACATTATTTAGCTAAAAGTTCTAGCACGTACCTTTTTTTGAGCCTATGTTTTGATGTTGCATTCAGCCAAAAGACCTGACAACTTTTGTTTTTCCTAGTTTAGACTCATTTGAAACACTTCGAACCTAAAAATTAGCATTTCAATTTTTGGTCTATCTACTTGACCTTTTTTTGTGAGAGATGTAACATTGGACATTTGATGTTACCCTTTTTTATGATAAATTACCATCCTTTTGACTAGGTTAGACCAAGTTTGAACCCCTTTTTAGACACCACTTTTATAGAGATTCTAGAAATCTATTCCTTTTGGTTGTAAAAAATTTACTATGGATCCCAACATGTATTCCTACACTTGTATTGATGTCATGTATAATCTAATATTTAGTAATATGGTTGCATAGGAAGAAATGGTTTAAGATCCCTATGTAGACAATGATGCTTATGAGACAGATCTTTATCCGTATTATAAAACTTAAGAAGGGGCATAAAACCAAGACCTATTAGATAATTATTTGCTAAACACACATCCATATTTGGAGAAAGATCAAGCACAAATAGACCAGTACCTAGTTGAGGTACCTATAGTTGAATAACCATTTCCTCAATAATTGTACCATGTTACTACGCCATACACATACTATCTTTATTTATTTGAGAATCACTTATTTAAAAAAAAGACATGATTTGGGTTATAGCTATAGAAGTAGGGGCTAAGTTTCCAGGAGACTTCCCCTATGAGAATTTTCCAAGTCTAGGAAGAATGCCTCACAACATAGTTTATAGTCAATAGGCTTCTTCTAGAAATCCTTTACCTATAGTCCAAATAACATATTAGGACCCTAGTATGCTTTTCAATGGCAAGGACCTCATGGATGATTACTTTGTATAGATGCAAAAAACATACCAAAGTTACTTGAACCTAGCATGCAATTTTAATCAAATGACCATGTCAAATATGCCTCTCACAAATTTAGTTCCTTCAATAGGAGTGTTATTAAAATTAGTTGGTTAAGCCAATCAAGGTGTAGACCCATTTATGCAAAACATTTTAGTCAATAATTTTTTTCATGCTCCAACCATCAAAGAAATATGTTTTGCTTATACGTAGAATATTGAGAAAAATGTAGTGGATAATATGTAAGTAACATCTAATAAAAAAGCAAAGTGGTGTAAATACACAAAACAATGGTCTAAAAACAAGTGTACCTTTAATGAACACCATGAGTGTTTCTCCAATTTAGGGAGTAGGATTTTATACATCACAATATCAACCAAATACTACCACTAATCCTTATCTATCTTCTTCTTCAAGTGATCAACCAATAGGATTAGGTAGAAACCCAAAGACTAATGTCATGTCTCAAAAACAAAATATGACAAATATTACTCCTCCCCACTAGGAAACAAGTAATATTATATAACAATAGGCATAATCTAACATACCAATGCAACAAAGGTAGAATATATTACCACCTCAACAAGGGGAAATCAATGTTCCACCTCACTAAGTAGAAATAAACATACCTCTTTCCTCACAAACCAATATAAAAATCCAAATCCAAATGATATCTAATCAATAAAACATATATATTGGTCAGTGACAAGTTTTGAATCTTCCAAAAGCATAAAATTCCCAAAAAGGATTCATGCAACCTAGAAGTTCTAATTTTCCTCAAGTATAGATCAGGCAACCTTTACCTTTTATGCAAAATGTACCACTAGTTCAAAGATAGGGTCTTGTTTCATAAGTAACCCCTAAAAAATAATGTTTGATAATTTAACATGTCCTTATTCAACCTCAATAGGCATATTATAGCCATATCCCTCCATCCCAACATTAAAATCCTTAATATTAGACCTATATACCCACTCTAAACTAGAATATAACATCATAATACATGTAATTTCAATAACCAAACCCTAATCCATGAATGAATATTCTTGGTCCATTCCCCAACGAAACCAACCTACCCTAATAAATACCTTCATCATACCTCAATCAAAGTGCTCCACTTGTGACTGCTTAACCATCTACCTAGGCCAATATTCCACCTCAAGCCAATATTCCCTCTAGTTTAGTAGCCCAAGAACTACAACACATGAAGGATGAGATCATTTTCATCAAATCTAGGAAATAAACCAATAATTTTTAGTTTTATGATGTGTGTTCTTATCTATTTAACATGGATTACTTGTAGATACCATTTTGTCTAGGATATGAACCACCAAAATTTGATAAATTCAAGGGGAAAGGTGACCAAAAGGGCCATTTCATCAAGTTCTTTGTTTCATGATAGCCATTGGAATATAGTGACACATACCTTTTGTTTTTTTTCCCAAGGAGTCTAGCAAGATAAGCCATGTAGTGGTTCCTATAGTTGCCCAAGAATTTAGTGTCAAATTTTGATGATCTTTCAAAAAAGTTTATGCAACATTTTTCATATAATCTCAAGCATAATATTTCATTAGTCAACTTGACACAAGCTAAGTGAAAGGCTGATGAGATTTTTTCAAGTTATTTAGAGTGGTGGGGAACGCTTGCAAATTGATTCACCTATAATTTACTAGACAAATAATTAGCCATTGTGTTTACCAAAAATTTGCACAATGAGATATCATATCATATAGAACTTTAGTGTGATCATACCTTTAAGAAGATCATTTACAAAGGTTTTTTTATTGAGTAAGCCCTTATTAATAAAGGGATCATCAATATTACTTCAAATCAGAATCAAGGTATAAATCAAAGAAATGGCCAAAACTAGTATCAAGTCTAAGTGTAAGTATCACAATCAACACATGCCAATAATAATGATCGACTAAAGCAATTCAACTGAAATGAATTTTTTTTTTAAAATGGAGTAATAGAGTCAAGACATGTACAAATAGCACAAATACTATTTACTTAGTCCATGTATCATGCAAAAATTACTCCTAACCCACAAACATTTTACCAAATGCAATAACCTAGGCCCATGTAATAAATATAACCTTTTCCATTACAAACTCCTCGTCTAAGGAGAACAATGCCTACTCATATTATTTTTAGTCACCTTGGAGAGCCTATTGAATTTGTGTTTCACAAGCTCACCACCATTGATTTGATTAGTTGGCCTATACCAAAACATTATCCTTAGGACATCCCTTATCTTGATTGGTACCACCAAAATGAATTCTATGACTATCATTTTATTAATATACATAATCTATGCCATTATATGAAAATTAAAAATTCAATTTAAAATATGTGGAACAATGAGAGATAACATTGGATGGTGGTGCTTCCACTTCCAATCAGACCCTTCAAATCTATAAAAACCCCTTTCCCCAACATAACAACCAATCACAATAACAACAACATCAATAATAATAATGACCAATGCAACACCAATAATAACAATTTCAATAACCAAGGCCAAACTAATAGAATCACCAATACTAGAACTAACAACATCTAAACAATGGATATAACCAAGGTTATAATAGAAATAACCAATAGACCTACCATGTAGTTTCACATGACTATAACATGGTTGTAGGTCTTATTGTAAGAGATCACATTAAAACATCTCCATTAATATGAGATCAAATATCAATCAATCTAGACCTTTTCTAAATAATACAAATCACTAACTCACATTGATAATCCTTCCTTAACCTAGGACCACATACATTGATGCCAATAAGTAGGGATTACCAATTTTGGACCCCATATTAATAACTCATCATTGCCTCATGACCATGAACAAGTGCACCAATAGTTGAGACTTATCCTATTTAGTCCCCCACCATAACCGTAATTTGTTAGCAATCATGGTCTTGTATCTAATCTTGACTATGTAATCATAACATAAAGGTTAAAAATTATCATCTAAGGCCCATAGCCATCTTCCACTTTTCCCATCACCCAACCAACCATTCAGCCTTAGAATAAATGATTTAACACTGACTAAGAGAATAAGTTTGACATTATAGAGTAATTGCAAATTATGATAACATATATCTCCATTTTAGATTTGTTACATACATCAACAATCTATAAAAACATTGACATATCCCCTAAAAAATTCCAAGCTTTGTTTAGACACCTAACACTAGCCCAACAAGTCACTTTTAACCAAAGTGATATGTCATCCCTTGGTACACTACGTAATAATCCATTATACATCAAAGTTTGCATAAAGTGGAACAAAGTGAAATGCATCCTTATAGACAATGAATCAAGTCTAAACATAGTGTCTTTAATTCTCATCAAGCTTTTTAGGTACATGATGGCATATCTTCAAGTGGAAATAATAACCATCAAAGCGTATGATAATGAAGAATAAGAATCATAAGGCACCATATATTTTCTACTTATCCTTCTGACTTTGACCCATGATACACTTTACCATGTGATATGTCTTGATTTATCATACACTATGCTTTTGGGAAGACCTTGGTTACATCAAATTTGTGTAGTCCCATCGATGTTTTACCAATGTATCAAGTTCTCTCATTTAGGGATGAAAGTTTGTATACCAGGTGATTTTCATCCATAAAATAATTAAAAACACCTAGAAGCTAAGTTCAAGAGCTATAAATATCATTTTTACATGAATCAAGTGGCCAAATAGGATAAGGGAAAGACAATACTTCTTGATTTGCTTGAGGATAATTGCACTAATTTTAATACCCTTAATTCCTTCTCCCACATATTGCCTCCTAAGATATCCAATCAGTATACCATCTCACATAATGGCCTAGGAGAGTATTTTACTGATGATATCTTTCAAATTGCAAACCTTCCAAATATCCTGAAGTCCTTTCGAAGACCTAAGGCTAAGCCACTTCATCTAGAATGGAAATAAAATGGTAAAGGTAAAAAGCATAGTCCAAGACCCATCACATTTATATTTACATCTGGCCTAGAACAAGATCCTCTCTAGGGGTATAAATCATTATTATACTATGACAAGTAGGTTGATTATTATTATAATGTAAAGTATCATATTCCTAGTAGAATCATGAAGAATCAAGATAATGAAGGAGGTGGCCTCAGACAAAATCGACAAGGAACACTTGAGCTGATTTTCATGACCAAATACAAAGGGTCCTATGGACTTGGATTTAAACCACCTAGGGGTGACACCATGTACTTTAATCATGTTCCACATACATTAACTATAGATGACGATTCCAATAGTGAAACAAAGGCTGATCATATCCTTTTTGACAACTTAATTGAGACCAACCTATTTAATCCTCATTCTATTTGTACCCTTAGACTAGTCATTCATCACAACTCACTATAATTTTATTATCCCCAAGTGATATATTGACACCAAAAATAATAAAACATGATGATTTATTAGTTTCAAAATTATGAGGCTTTTTGTTATTTTATTGGCCTTAGAGATAATGTTCCATTAGGGGACCATAAATCATGGTTCTTAATCAAGTTAGATCTTGAAGCCTATTTTGGAGAGTCAATTAACACCCTTAGCCAAAATAAAATAATTAAAACATTGAGAACCCAAATTTAAAACTTCTTTTATTTTATTTCTAACCAAGGAAAAATTAAATAAAAAGTCTAGTCTAGTGGTGAAAACCTATTTTATGCACTATTAGATAGGGGTGTTTAGCCTTCTTCAAACATAGCTGAGGAGACCACCAATGATAAACTTGTCTATGATTTTGATTTCAATTTTGAGGAATAATAAGATTTTGATCAAATCATTTAGGAGTTTACAATAGTTTTTGTTACATGGCCAAACCTCCCATTGGGGGACTCTGATTCATCATGCCTAGGGGAACTTAAAGAGCTAGTCCTAATAAAGGACTCTAATGTTGCCAATTAATTTAGATCATTGGCCATTATCCTTGAAGATGGTTTGACCTTTATAGTGGAAGATATAATAAAACTAAAAATTACGTCCCCAAATGACCCAAAGTGGATCAATCTAGGCACATCCCTTAATGATAAGGAGCATGAAGTCCTTTCAACCCTTTTGAGGAAATTTATTGACATATTTGCATGGGTATATTCTAACATGTTAGGTTTAGATCCCACCTTGGTTTTGCACATTATTATGGTAAATATCAATGCCAAAGTAGTGAAACAAAATTTTCATAAGATGCATCCTCACATTATTGTATTAGTGAATAAAGAGTTGGAAAAACTCTTGGAAGCATGATGTATTTGATTGATCAACTATTAAAAGTGGATCTCTAATGTTGTGCCAGTTAGCAAAAGGCCAGAAGGAATGAGAATATGTACTAATTTATATGATATAAACAAATATTTTCCTAAGGATAACTTTTCATTTCCAAACATTGACATGATCATTGAATCCATAGTGGGTTATGAAATTCTTTCATTAATAGATAGCTTTTTAGGGTATAATTAGATCAAGATAGAACTAGAAGACCAACACATGATAGCATTCACCACTCCATGGGGAACATCTTGTTATCAAGTTATGTTTTTTGATCTTAAAAATATATGGGACACCTATCAAAGATCCATGACCATCACATTTCATGATATGATGTATGACATTATTGAATACTATGTCGACAACATTCTTAGAAAATAAAAGACCATGGTCAATCATCCAATAGTGCTATGTAGAATATTTTAAGGATTGCATCAGTACAAAGTCAAAATTAGTCCTAATAAGTGTGTCTTTAGAGTCACATATGGAAAGTTTATTAGATTCATTATGTCTTGTCAAGGCATTGAAATTGATCCAGCCAAAGTCCAAGCCATAAAAAAATGAAATTATCAACTAATTTTAAACAAATTCATAGTTTGCATGGAAAAATCTATTCTATAAAATGGTTCATATCATAGTTGGCTAATAAATGTCATCCATGTATGCATATTCTAAATAAGGGAGTCACATTTCATTAGGATGATCACTTCTAGATAGATTTTCATTAGCTAAAATACTATCTAGTGAATCCACTTGTTTTATTTCATCCTATGTCGAGAAAGCCATTCTTGTTGTATCTATCCACTACTAATAATTCCCTAGGGGCACTTTTGGATTATCACAATGATAATGAGAAAGATCATGCCATATATTATTTAATCCATATACTAGTTATGTATGAAAAAAATTATAGACCCATATAAAAAAATTGTTTATCCATGGTCTTCATTGCTTATAAATTATAACATCACATGTAAAACAATAATACCATGGTTATTTAAAAATTAGATCCACTCAAGTATCTACTTCCTAAAATAACTTTACAAGTCTATATGGTCACATGTATCATGATTCTTAGTGAGATTGACATTGAGTATGTCAATTAAAAATCCATTAAGGGGTAAGTTCTTATGGATCAACCTTCTAAAGCACCCCTTATTGATACAGAGCTACTCAGATTCCAATTTATTGATGAATCTATAATTATCATGATTGACACACCTCTTGAGGAGTAGCACTAGAAGTTACATTTTGATGGTTCATTCATAACGCATAGATCAAGGGTAGGCCTTTTTTTATTACATCATAAGGGAGTCTAATCCCTAAATCATTCAAGATCAACTTTCCTTGTACCAACAACATGGCCAAATATGAAGCACTTGTTGTAGGGCTTTGCCAAGTGGTATAATGAAACACATCTCATCTCAAGGTTTATGGTGACTCCCAGTTAATCATCAATTAGGTTACAAACCATTTTTAGACAAAGATGACAAGTTAGGTCCATAATAAAGACATGGTTGACACTCTCAAGTAACTAATTACCAACATTTAGATTAATCATATACAAAGGGAAAGTAATTTAACTGAAGATGTTATGGCTAATATTAGATTTATGATTCAATAAATAGACATAGCTAAAGAGTATCAGGAACTTGTTGATAATTTCTTAGCACTAGCTCATAAACCTTCAATTGTCATGATGATTGTGATATTATTGGTCCTATCTCTATCTGGTACTCAAACCTATACAACTACTTGCACATTGAAATTATACCACTTGACCTATTTTGAAATCAATTCAAATATTTCATCCACCAAACCACTCATTATACCTTACTCGAATCAACCCTTTAGCACTATAGTTTTTATGAAACTTTACTTTAATGTTTAACTTTGGTTGAATCTATACTAGCATTATGAGAAGTTCATGAAGGAGTGTGTGGAGCCCACACTAGCAAGGAAATATTATCCAACAATATCTTACATACTAGTGATTATTGGCCCATGATAGATGAAAATTCAATTGAATATGTAAATAAGTGTGATAAGTGTCAATGACATGCCAATCTAATTCATGCCCCAACCAAGAATTTGAAACCAATGTTGACACCATGGCCATTTGATACATGGGGCCTTGATGTCATTGGGAATATCAATCCCACCTCATATGATGACCATAAAGATATCCTTACCACAACCAAATATTTAACTAAGTGGGTTGAAGCTATACCCCTCACTTATGTGACTGGAAAGAAAATTTTCAAATTCATTTTTGACCATCTCATTTACCACTACTGTATCCCTTCTAATATTATATCTGATAATGGAGGATAATTTTAGAACAAGGTTGTGGAAAATCTATGTACTAAATACAACATCGCACAACACTTCTCTATGACATGTTACCCTCAAGATAATGGCTAGGTCAAAACATCAAACAAAAAAATTGTTAACATTTCTAAAATAGATTGGTAATGATGTTGGTCATGGTTAACACCTTTAGATATTTCAATCCCTTTGGGAATACCATACCAATTATTGTACACCCACACTCCATATTCACGTAGTTATGATATAGAAATCATTCTTCCCATTGAGATTGAGTTTCCATCTCTATGCATCTCTTTCAAGCATGTCCTTGATGAAAATGACTATTGAGTAGCTCGTCTACAAGAACTAGAGTTGATGATAAATGCATGGATGCGGTAAACAATCTTCAATCCTATCAAAACTAACTTTGAGGCTACTATAATCATCATGTGAAACATATATAATTTGAAATTGGTGATATTAACCTTAAATAAAACCAAAAGAATACCATGGACAAAAAGAAACATAAAGGCAAGTTCAAACCCAATTGGGTTGGTACTTTCATCATTATGGAAAACTATAGAATAAGAGAATATAGGTTTAACATACCAACCAACCATAAACATGATGAGCTGATTAGCATTATCCACCTCAAGTGGTACTACAATTGAGTGACTTGGTGTATTGTCTATAAAGACCATTTCAAGTTGTACCATATTATCAATATTCTTCTTTGTACTATACCATTTTACCATGCTATCATCCTACCAACCTATCACTTTTTCCTATCACCTATCTATTCTACCATACCTTCCCTATCCATTCTTAAAGTTGATTTCTCTCTTTGAACACAAACCTATGACCTTGGTTCTATTCCATTTATTTTGAAGCTATTTTTAATGAAAGGATTTAGATCTAGTTTCAGTAGTCATTTCACAAATTTTAGATCGAGATAGTATTTTGGAGTAGTAAGACAATAGTTTTGTAGTTTCATCATTCATTTCTTATTTTGTTCTCTATACCAAGTGTGCATGATCATAACCATTTATGGGAAAGTTAGTGTCTCACTGGTCTTATTATTAATTATAATCACCTATGGGAAAATTAGTACCATTGACCTATACCATTATATCTTAGTTATAAATGCTTATGGGCAATCTAGGGTAAATGTTCATTGATCATTCCTTGACATGCCAACTTGTTATTTCTTATGTCATACTATGCCTTTATACCAACTATGCCTATTTTGTTCAAAATGGCTGATACACTAGTTAGATTCCTCCACTATAAGAAAAAAACTATAGTAACTTCAGGTCCCATCTTGGGACTATGTAGGTAGTGCTTGATACTTGTTGAGGTCAGCTCAGTCACCCTAAGCCACACTCTCAACATTTTGAGAGAAACTTAAGGCACACTCTTAGTATTTTTTGAGTAACCTAAACCATGCTCTCATCATTTTGTGAATAACCTAAGCCATTATCTCTCTATTTTATGATTAACCAAAGCCGAACTCTCTCCATTTTGAAATAAAACTAAGCCCACTCTCACCATTTTGTGAGTAACCTAATCCATACTTTTGAGATTTTGTGAGCAACTGAAGCCATGCTCTCACTATTTTATGAGTAACCTAAGCCACACTCTCACCATTTTTGTGAGAAACCTAATAAAAATTCTCACCATTTTGTGATCTTGAACCATTTAGAATCTCATTATTTTCCACCAAGTTGAAATATTAGAAAATTCAAAACATATTTGAAAACTATTTTGAAAAACCAAAAACATTAATCACTTCTTTGTCTTAAGGATTATGGGTACCCTTACTAAATCACAAGAAAATTACTTGTCATCTAGTTCTCCCATCTTTTCTGGCCTTTTATCTCATGCACTTGCCATTTTTTAAGATGATTCCTATTCTTCTATCACATCCATTATGTTTGTTTTTCATCACTTATCATTTTCTTCCCATTTCCTAGGAGAATTACATTTGGCCTAAATTTTTTATGGGATATTATATACATATAACTATATAGGAAACGTCCACTTGACTAGTGCATATGGAGACAACTCGACTACCCCCTTCCTTTTTATGTTAATCTCCTATTCATGTTTGTTTACTAATTTGTTGCCTATTTTCTAGGGGTAATGTTCATCATGTAGGTTTAAGTCATTTGGTTTGTACTAACATTAAGACTAATTGTTATTTGTTTCTTTGTTTGTTTCTTTTCTTGTTTGTTTATTTTTTTGTTGTTTGTGTGCTTATTTCTTTGATTTATGCATTGCTATCTTGATTCAATCTATGTTCATTCATTGGGTAATTCCTTGAGCATTTATAATTGAATCCATCCATATTAATATGTTTACATTATCATCATGGTTTTTATCATTGGTGCATTATTTTCTCTTGAATATTGGATTATGAAAGTCAATCCTTATGCATATTTTAACCCAATATTCATGGTGTTCTATCATCATTCCTACTGTATAGTGATACAACAAAAATTATCTCTAAAAAGTCTACTCAATAATGGTGGCATAGACATCTCCTCAGCACTGGCATTAGTAACATCCCAATCATATCCAAAATAGATTTATTAACTACAAAATAATTTCAACCTATGTTATTTCAAATGAACATATCCCTACTAACAGGTTGTTCCAATTCATCATTAACTTTTGTGTCAATCATTAGCCAATCAATCATGTTTTCTATAATCTAGGTCAATTGATTATAACCTCCTATGGGCAAATCACTGAACACTATACCACCTACATTTCTCAATGATTATAACTAAATTTGGGAAAATCATTGTGTTCTCACCAAATTTACTTTATTTTTCCCAAATAGGGTCATGTTTTTATCTTATTTTTATATCCCTACTGGGTCAGCTCAATCTTTTCAATGATCATAATTGCCTTTGAGAAAATCATTATATTATCATATTACATTGCCACTATCAGGGTACAATGCTTATAACTGCCTTTAGGTAAACCATTGTACACTATATTACTTGTATTTATCAATGATTTTTCACTAATTTTTAAAAATAATTATGTTCTCTCCTCATCATCTTCATATATATGTTCCCCTTATTTCACTTCTTTCTTTTGAGGGACAATTTTCTGACCTACATATGGCAACCATTCCCTCGAGGGGGCATCATACAGTTCATCCATTACCATTGAATTCATATCCATGAAAGACATTTTCATTATTTAAAAAGAAATGTGCCTATAACTTACAATTCCTTCCCAAATAGGGGAAAACTATAGACACATAAAAGTGGCCATCAATGACCTCCAACCAAGATTTAGACCAATTTCTACCAAAATGCATAATTTGGGCTAAAAACACTAAAACATGCTAAATGATGTGAACATGTGATATACAAGTTCCAATTTTGACCAATGTATTACTAAATGAGGAAATGCATTTTATGAAATAACTAAATTGGATTATATCATTTCAAGTCAAAATGATATTTTTGCACCTGGGTATTCTAGATTGCTCTTTTACACCAAATTCCTTGCATAACACACATTACTTTGTTATTTTGTGTTGAAAACATCTAAAATGGGATAATGTTTCTAATGCATCTAACATTGCATCCGAATTCCAATTTAGTCAGATTTTGATCCAATAATATAACATTTTGACCAATTTGATTAATTTATGCACCAATACCAAGATTTGTACCAAAATTGATAAATCATGTATAAGGCTAATTAATTTAAATCATGAGCCTAATTAAGAATTCCATGGAGATTTTTTAATATATATTTTTTGGAAATTGATTAGGAGTTTCTAAATCATCTAAGACATCATTTCTTGGAAAGGCATCCACAGGCCATAAATGCATAAAATATTTATCAGATTAAGCCCTCCCATGCCTCTTTAATGCCTTTCTATCCCAAATATTTATGAGGGAATTTATTGAAATTGGCCTCCAAAATTGAATGTATTCTTAATCACACATCTTCATCTTGAAATAAATATTTTAGATTCATTCTAATCATTACAAATATCTATAAATATGAGGCCTCACAACCATAATTTTAAGCTCATTTGGTGTAAAGTTTTAATGCTAAGAAGATCTTTCAAACCATTAATGTAGTGTTATCATTCCAAATTATTTATCCAAGCCAAATTCATCAGAAGCCATTAGTGTCAAGGAGAATAGGAGATAGCCAAGCCTCCTTTGATGAAGACCCATTAAGTACAAGATGAGAAAACCACTTTAACAAGCCATTTGGAGTATCCAAGGAGGGTGAGAGGTCATTTGTCTTTTGCATTCTAGTTATGTTTTTCATTTAGTTTTTCTATTATGCCCCCCTTGAGTAGGCTTCAGGTGTTAGCTATTAGTGTGTTGCTTTGGATTTTGATTTTATGCACGTACACTATACTAATCTCTCCTTATTTCAATCTTATGTTCACATTCGCCACTACTATTTTACAACATACTAATTTTATAATGTGAAAAGTGGATTCTATTGAGAATATGTTTCAAAATTTAGCAATGTCTTCTTCAATATGCAAAGGAATATGGATAATGCTAATGGCTCAATCAAAAATCAAAATGTTGGATTTCAATGATATAATAGACCATTTAATATGCCTAAGAAGCCTAAAAAACTCCCAAAGATCAACATAGAATAAACGGATCTTCCCAATTGGTGTAAAATTCATAATAATTGTAAGCATGTTGAGCTCAATTGTGTTGAATTTTGCATAACATTCAAAATATTTCAAATATAAGTGGTTAGACAAGATTGAATGCATAATATACCTAAACATCATTTGGATCCAAGCTCTTTTAGCATTACCATGTTCTTTAGAAATCATGAGTTTCCATTTCTAGGTGAAGATGAAAATGTAACAAAAGATAATATGGATGAAGTTCACACTTTTCAATAGTTCTAGAGAGGTTCATATAATATAATAAATAAGTATCCACTAAAAATATTGTCTCCTCTAAATACCATGATGATCTTTCCTAATCCCAAAGCAAAAAATAATACACACCCTCCAAAGGAAAATGATCAGTAGCAGAGTAAGGAAGAACCAAGTAAAGGAGGATACAACATTATTGAGGATATGAATAAGATCAAGGAAAATACAAATCTTCTTGAGTTAGCTCAAATTACCAAAGAAAAGGAGATGATCTATAAGTCTATTACTAAGAAGACACCTATGGAGAAAGTGAAATAATATATAGACAACTCAAAATCATCTAATACCAATGTAATCTATAAGATTAATTCATAAGTTTCACCCTTCTGATTGACCTCTTAGGGCACTCAATAATAATATTTATAATTGTTTATTTGATTCTAGAGCTTATACAACTATTAATCCTATTTCTATATGTCAAAATATAGGTTTAATGCCAAGCCCTTCAAAGAAGATAGTTTCACAATTAGACAAGATAGTGGTCCTTATAGCTGGTGAACTAAGGGATGTGTAAATTTGAGTTACATATAAACCATGAGTTTAGATTATGATTGATATCTTGGTGGTAGACATTCCTTAAGGCTATAGTCTATTTTTTAGTATAGACTAGTCCAAAACACTCAAAAAATATCTTTCTATAGACTTATCTCATATATGGCTACCATGGAGAGGAGTCGTAAATCAAATCAGAATTGATAGAGAGCTAAGAATGAAGTATCTCATTACATAATACAATGTCAATAAAGAATAGGTAAAGTATGAGTCTCTTAGCCTTGATATTTATACTTTTCCCATGCAAAATCAAGTATATAAGCCAAAACCTAAAGGTTATGATTGGCTATGGACTCTACACTTTGATGGTGCTAGATCCAACAAAGGATTATGCATGGGAATCAAGTTGAATGATCCATAAGGTACAAAGTTTTTAGTAGTAGATAGGTTGTAATTTACATGCACTAATAATAGCACTAAGTATGAGGCTCTAGTTTCGGGACTATAGTTTGAACTCAAAAATAATGTAAATCAAATATAATATTTGATGACTTAGAGTTGGTGGTCAATCAAGTCAAAAATAAATATCGGTACAAGCTATCTTATTTAAGAAGGTATAAGCAAAAAGAATGGGACCTAATTGAAATCTTTAAAGATTTCAACATAGTAGCACTTTTTAAAGAGAAAAATTAAGTGATTGATTTATTAGCTACTACTATCACTAATCTAAAGATTCTACAAGAATCTAAGGTAAATAGATTCTCCATTGAATTGGTACCTTATCCCTCTATTCTAAATAATATAGAAAATTTTTAGGTCTTTAATGATGACTAGTATATTATTAAAATTTTAACTAATTTAGGGGAATTTGAATCTCAAATCATCTACGATAAGGACATTAATCACTTCTATCAAGAGGAATCAAGAAAATAAGGTATTATCTAACTCAAAATGAATTAAATTCTAGCCAAATTGTTCTCTTTAGGAAGACCATTCAACATAGACCCTCAAGCTTAACAACTCACGTATCCCAAGGTTAATGAATCAAACTTGAAAATGGAATATCTAGGAGATGAACATAGCTCATGTTATGTTAATATCAATCTCAATTGTACCTCAGAGGAAAGATAGTGAGTGAAAGATCTAATCACTTGATATAAGGATGTCATTAGTTAGACATATGATGACTTGATGATATATGACCCATAGGTTATTAGTCATATGATTCCCTTGAATCCATATCACAAACCATTCAAATAGAGTAAAGTCTAGTTAATCCTATTTTGGATCCTCTCATTCAAAGAGAAGTGGAGAAGTTGTTAAGCCTAAAAATCATATTTCTAGTAAGACATTCTACTTAGGTCACCAATATGGTCCTAGTAAGAAAGAATAATGGTGAGATCAAATTATTTTTGGATTTTATGAACATGAATAAGGATTTTGAATAGGAAAATTATCTCCTACATTATCTAGATGAGGTGATATGAATAGTAATTGGTTTTGAAATGACATCCTTTTTGGATGGATTATTAGACTATAATCAGGTACCGATATAACATGAGGCTAGAATGAAGATAATGTAATTAATAAATGGGGAATTTAAACATATTATAGGATGCCATTCAACCTAATAAATGTATGATCTACCTTTCAACATGATATGTATCATGCTTTGAAAGGACTAATAGGAAAATGCATAATTATCTACATGGATGATCTGACAATATTTTCAAAGACTAGGAAAGACCACATAAGTCATATACAATCCATATTTGAGAGATGTAGAATGTTTGGTATTTGTCTAAACCTAAATAAAAGTATGTTTGGAGTCATTTAATGTAATATTTTTGGACAAATCATCACCAAGGATGGGATCACAATTAATCTAGATAGAATTCAATTAATTTGAGAAATTTGACCACCAAATAGTAAGAAGGAGCTTAAATAATTTTTTGGAAAGATTAACTTCATAGGGAAGTTCATCTTAGCACTTGTAGAGATAATTAGACCTTTAATCATAATGCTCAAGCATGATGCCAAAATAAAATGGATAGCTAAAGCCCAAAAGTCCTTTTAGAACATTAAATATGCAATATCACTAGTTCTAGTATTGATCAGTTTAGATTTTAATAAATATTTTTACCTATATTCATTTGCTTTAGAGCATATGATTTTAGTTGTCATCACATATAAGAAGGATGAGACCATGTATCAAATTAGATTCATGATCACCAATCTAAAAGATGTAAATATTATATATTCTATGATTGATAAACAATTGTTTACCCTTATAAAGGTAGTAAAGAAGTTTTGGCATTATATCTTGAGTAATAAAACCATTATTATCATTCTTGATCTTGTGATCAAGATCACCATATCATAGAATGAGCTAGGAGAATGATGAGATAAATGAATGGCCAAGCTATAAGAATTAAATATAAAAATCAAGATAGTAATGATTGTTTAGGGCCAAGGCATTGTTTAGTTCATGACTAAACAAGATTCACACATCACCATTAAAGAGGTATATGAAGCTCTAATATCTAAAGGAGAATGGTATATTGATATAATACAACATTTAATTATAGGAACTTGTTTCCCAAAGATAAATAGAGAAATAAAAAGATCAGTAAGGCTCTAATATGCCCACTACATGATCAATAAGGGAGTCATTTATATAATAAATTATGAAGGTATTTATTTTAGGTGTGTATCTATAGAGGAAGATAAATAAATTGTAGAGAACTTGCATCATAAAATAGGTAGTGGTCACCATTATAGAAATACCATAGCCTATAAGATCATAATAATAGGCTATTACTAGCCAATAGTCTTCAAGGATACTCATGCTCATATAATAATGTCTCATGAATTTCAAGATTTAGGCAAGAGAGAAGTGCACACAATAATACCTCTACAACTAGCTGTTAAAAGAAGGCCATTTTCCTAGTGGGGTTTTGACTTCATTGGTGTCATCAACCCAAACTCTTTGATAGGCCATAAGTTTTTTCTTACTTCTAGAAACTACTGTACTAGATGGACTAAATCCATACCAACAAAGAATTACATAGCACAAGATATGATTCACTTCTTAGAGGAACACATAACAACCAGATTTGACACACCCATTTCCTTGGTTTATGACAATAGGCCATCTTTCATATCATAGAAATTTATTTAGTGGGCACATGATAACCATATTATTATCAAGTTAGTCTTTAAATATTATCATTAATAAAATGGATTGATAGAATCACTAAAAAAAATATAATTGATTCAATTAAGAAATCGGTAGGGGACAAGCCCAAAGACAGGAATAACTTGTTAAAGTATGCTCTTTTGGTAGACTGGACTAGATAAAATAAAGTCCTTAAATATTCACCATATCTATTGGTATATATATGCAATCCTATATCCCCAATTATGTTGAAGTTACCCACTTATTAGTTCATGCAGGACTACATAGAACTGAGTGATAAAGCATAATCAAAATTATTGAACATAATAGAAATGAAAGATTCAAGGATTGAGGATTTACAAACATTCAACAAATATTAGGATATAGTCAAGAGGTGGTTTGATAAGAGAGGAAAAGTTAAATCAATCAAGATTTTAGATCGAGTGCTACTTTGAGATAATTATCATGAAAAGAAATGACAACTTGACAAGTTTGCCCCACTATGAATTGTACCATACTAGACTTTAGAGATTATAGGAAATCATGCATTTTGTTTGAAGGACCTCTAAGTTAATGATCTTATATATCCAGTCAATGGATAGTTACCGAAGCACTAATTGAGGGCCTTATCATTGACATATATTACTGATTGATGAGGGACAAACAAATTTAGACATAAGATTTGACTAGATTTCATGCTTTCTTAGATTATATTTCATGCTTTGTAGATTAAATTTATTTCTTTCTTAGATTAAATTTCTTGATTTCATAGGTTAGTTTACTACTTTCTAGATTAATCTTTCCTACTTTTAGTATTTTTCTTTCTTAGATTAGATTTCCTGCTTTTAGTATTTTTCTTTGTTAGATTAGATTTGAATACTTTCTAGAATAGTTGTTCTTTGCTTTATCTAATGACTAGAATTGTTTTTTATCTAACTATAACTAAGCTAAAATCCAAACCAACTAAGCTTATGACTTATAAAAAAGGAAAAATTAAAAATTAGACACTTTAGGACTAGTTTACAGATTAGGTGTATTTCTATGTTTTGAGTTTTTAAGATAAAGGTAGGTAATCATAGATTATTCTATATGGTGTCACTTTTGAATACTTTTACTAGGGATGTGTAAGTTGACCTTAGAATACCTCATACAAATTTGAAATTTTTTCTTATTTTATTAGATTGAATTCACTTATCACATTAAATACCTATTGGAAATGATAATTTTGGGTATAGGTGTAGATGCCATGGATGTTCTAGTAATGATTTATTTTATAACTATACCATCTCACTAGGGTTATAGCTCTTTTCTTTTCCATTCAAGATAGAAAGAAGAAGAAAAACCAATGAGTCCAAAAAGAGCAAAAGAAAATCTAAACAAAATCAAAAGGCTCACATGATGAAATAAGGTCAATGTACCATGCATCATGATCAAAATAAAATAATGGAATGAGAAAAGAAGGAGCCTAAGGTATCTATCTCAAGGCTATGGAAACCTATATGGCAGTATAATAATGCCTGAGCTTCCCTCATTTTTTTGCTTTAATAGATACCAAAAGAAAACCTAAAATTTCATCATGCCTTTGAAAAATTAATCACATTGAGGGTTGAATAAACTACACATTTTAACATAGAAATCCAAGATATTAAAAGGAAAGTATGTTGTGTGAATGAACTTAAGAGTCTCTTTCATGTTTCTAATTTAATTATTCTTTTATGACACACTTCATGATTAATTTAAGATTGTAAATTGGAGTTTTGGGTTCTTGAATACTTAACAATATTTACCCTATAAGTCATCATTTGTTGTACACAACATTACCTTTCTTTCCATAAGAAATGGGGACCCACTTTCTTAGACTATGGTATTGACTTTGAACTCCTTTTATATATGTTTATATGAATTTTGAGAAAAGAATAATTTGGCCTATCATAATTTGGAAAGATGTCATTGGTATTGTGTTTTCATTTTGACTTATTTATATTAGGTTTATTCTATTGGGCTTATGTTTTTGAAGATAGATTTTGTTGGGATTTTGTCTTCATAATTTTTGATCCACTTGAATTGGTCTTCAATTTTATTATGTCAGACATTTTATCTACAATAATTTCCCTATGATATTTCCTCATAATAATTTAGCTAAAACTTTTTGCCCAAAACTTATTCAAGATTATGTCTCAAATCTATCTTGTTAGAATTATTTTAGAAATTTTATCCAAGATATTTTACATAAGCCAATTGAATTATTTCAAACATTTTATCTAAAACAACCTTTCCAAGACATTATAACTTACCCTTCAGGATATGTGCAACCTACCCTTTGATACTTTAATCCCAAACATTTTCCTGATAGAATGACTCTTCAACTTTTTTGCATTGTCTCTTTACCTTACCAGGCTTACCCTTTAGGACTTTTGTCTGAGATATTTTACCCTTAGCACCATTCCTTCAATCATTTTGTCTAAGATATTTTATGCTTCACATCTTGTACTTTGGGACTTTTATCTTTAGACCTTGCCCTCTGAGACTTATGCTTTCAGACTTTTGTCTTAAGTCATTTCCTTTTGCACCTACCCTTTAGGACTTTTGTCCTAGACTTTTTCCCCTACAAGTAAATTCCTTTAGACTTTGGTTCTTAGACATTTTGTTAGATGAAAATGATCTTTCAGATGTTGTGTCTCAGATATTTTTTATAATGAAAATGACCTTTTAGACTTTTTGTCTTAGACATTTTATCTAACCAAAATGACCTTTCAAGATAAATGCTTTAGACATTTATTTATGATAATTAGGTATTTAGGATAATTATTGAGAATATTTTGTCTAAAATAATTCCCTTGATAGAAATAATCTATGCATAAAAAGCCTAAAACTATTTCCCCCATTGAAAATGCCTGAAAAAATACCCTACTACCAAATATCACCCTTACATAAAGAGAATATTATTATCTTTTAAAATTAGATTAAGATTTTATCCTAGGTTTTAAATCATATTTTATTCATGTAATCTAAGACCTTAACCTAGAATATTCATGTAGGGTCCTTTATATATATTTCCCAAAGTATTATGCTATGTTCTCTTTTCATTTTTGATTGTAGAGTAGAGTGAACCAAGAAATGATAAGTGTTGAGATCATAGGGATTTAAGTCGATCTGATGGTCACATCAATGTATTTTCACATGAACATCAAAAATTAGGCTCAGAGAGAAAATGACATGGGATAAAATTATGGCAGTCACATAGACATAATTGATGCTCGTGAGGACATCTTTGATAGTTGCACAAACATCAAATTTAATATCAGCAAGAAAATGATAGGGAATTAAATTATAATGATCATGTGAACATCATTGGCATATGTGAGGATGTCATTGACAGTCACAAGCACATTATTGATGTTCATAAGGACATCTTTAATGGTCTCATGAACACTAAATTTAAGCTCGTAAATTAACCATTTTGAAATCAAAGGTTATTGGGCTCAAGAAGATCGATGGCCAACATTGATCCATATAGTTGATTTGATGGTGTGATATTACCAAAGAATTTTTAAAGGAATGAGGATGTGATAAGTGTCAAGCTCATGAGGATTCAAGAATTCAAGCACTAAGATCTATGGTGTATGTTAACTTTTGTATTGAAGATCTTATGGTGCGTAATTAAGCATAATAGTAAAGGCTTTTTAAAATATCCAAGAAAGTATGAAGTGGAAACATTATAAGATTTTAGTATATAGAAATCCAATAGTAAATAGGAACCTAGTACATGAATATCAATGGTGTGAGATCAATGTGGAAAATTCAAAGGTCTCAGAACTAGTGAAAGACTACAACTTGGCATAAAAACATTTGATATAGGATTATGAATAACACAGAGGCTCCATAGAGTTTCCAAATAGCACACATGTGTTTCATTATGTATAAGATCAAATGGTGTGAGTCAAAAGTGGTGTTTTCAAATATCCAGACTCAATCCACCATTGGTTCTCATAGTTAAGCTAGATTAAGAATATTAACATGCATGTGAATATGAAATTGAAGTTACATAAAAAAATAAGAAAAGGCTATAGTTATATGGCATATCAAAGGTAAACTAAGTGAACACTATCAATTATTTAGAGTTAATACCTTGTAAATCCTTCCAAATGGATATTCTATAGAGGCATGAGTGACATGTAATGCATGGTTTAGTTAGATTTGTCATAGCTAACAATAGTTTCACTAGTTCTAAAACATTGGTAAAGCAATATTTATCTTGGACATGTGTCTGAAATAAATTTGAATGTGGATACTTTGAAAGATGAATAATTTTTTCTCATAACCTATAAAAGGAGGTATTTTCATGAAATTCTATCTACAATTATAAAAAGTGCCTTTATACATGTGGACACATTGCCTAGCTTTTGCAAAGGCTATTTTAAACTGATAACTTCAATTGGACCTTAATACAGTTCTCAACCATAGTTAGAACTCAAGTCCTAACTATCACATTTAATGGCATTACTTGAACTTGGAGGATGAGGTGACCCCTTCCCGAGGTCTATATAAACAATTATAATCCAACTTGGATTTTTGGTCAAACAATTTTAAATAAGAGCAGTATCAATTTTGATCATCAGTGAATGTGTTTGTGTATTTATTTCTAATGTATATTTAATTATTTGTTATTTTACTTGGTTGTATATTTCAATAATTATTAGTGTGCAAAAGTTACAAATGGATTCTTGATTGACTTGATTGATGTACTAATTTGTAGATGTGTAATAGCTATTGAAAGATGGTCAATTATATTGATTAAATCATTTAATTTGATTGGTTCATAGTTTTGAATGTTTTCTAGTGCTTTCTTTGATGTATTTTTTTGTGTGTGTGCAAAATTTTCCTCAAATACTTCACTAGCTTGAGCCATAATCTCCTAATTAAGAGTGTACAATGAATTCCCTAAATTGAGCAACCTTTATTTGAGTCTTATGAATTTCCTACATCATTATCCCATTAAAATTATTAACTATGTCTGATTATATGTGTGTAATTACTATTACTAATAGATATAGGTTCTAAGAGCACATATCTATTTATAAACCAACTAGAGAAGTAGTTACTAAAAAATATAGATCCTTCAGTTATAACTTACCCTTCTCTCATTTTTTGAGTTTGTTTTGAGATATACCCGCTCTATATTAGCAACCAACCAATCATACAACTCACATAGAGATTCAATACCTTTATTAGGAACCACACCTCCATTAAAAAAACATTATCAAGAGCATGTATGCCCTACTTGCTATTCAATCATCAGGTTATAACAAACTGTATACCTACAACTCATACCTTAGAGTAGATTTTACATCCATTTAGATCCTAAAATGTTAGAGAATACCTTGTTTGATTATGGTGTGTATAAAAATTGCATCAACACCTACATTATCATATGGAAATTCAATTTAGTTTTCCATCTATGTGCCCTTAAGGGTCAACAAGAAAGAGATAGGCCTTACACCCCAACACCCTTTCTAGTGTACCATAATCATACAAATGGGTAATTAAGACTTACAAGGCATGTATAATCATGGAGAGGGATGATTTATAGGTTTTTGAGCCTCTCACAATAGTAATATAGAGTTTTGTGACCCAAAACTCATGTTTGATCTCTTTCTATCCTCAAAAGAGCTAAGCATTCCATCTAAAGAGCAACTCCAAAAGTAGATGTATCAACATTCCATGAATCACATAGTGTATTCATCATATGGATATCCTAGGGCATTAGTGCAAGTGATGCTACATAACCCAAACTAGCCCTATCAACCACATCTTTCTTATTGTTTGTGAATGGTAACCCACAAAAGCACTCCATCATCTGACCACTATGGAAATTTTGCATGCACATATCTACCTATAAAATACATATAATCAAACATTAACATCTCTAAGTGACAAATATACATGTTATAACAATCATTAAATTAAATTTAAAATCAAAAAATTATAGTATTTAGTGCATAGGATATTGGTGTTGTGGATTCAATATAAGGGATACCCACATTATGGATTTCCTCTTCACATCTAGTATTTCAAATGCATGTCCACTCATTTGGTCAAGAAGTGGACTGGGTCCATAACACATCCAAAAAGGTAAGTATACGTACACATTTTTATTTTTATTTTTACTCTAGTTCTTTCATTTCCATTAAATTACTATAATAAAAGGTGGGAAAATGTACACACCCTAATTTGGTCAAACAATACAATCAATATGTCTTTTATAACTCTTTCATAGGAATTTATTAATGTTGAATAAAGTTTTTATTCACATGGTCACCATGGTATTTTGGGTCCTTATTATGAATTATTTTCCTTGTTTCACCCTCAATGTTTTTATGTCATTTTATCTTGATCATAAGGCCCCCTGGCCCATTTGTCATAATCACTATCTATTTCTTAATCTATATTACAATGGTGTGGCCCTAGATGGTAGCACACTGTGCTAGTGTCCACCTCAACACTATTATCTAACGATCACATTTTTAGATTGTTTTAGGTCCCTTTGCTTCCCTTTAGTCTATTATTATTATTATTATTATTATTATTATTATTATTATTATTATTATTATTATTATTATATTTACTTTTTCACATTATCAGCCTATGAACAAGTGTCATGAATTAAAATTAAGTATCCTCTTATATACATATCTTCAATAAAGGATTTTACATTTAGGACATACTAGTTTGTCACATAGTTACATAAAAATTAGTCAATAATATAGCTTAACATTCTACACATTATTCAACATCACACATAGATATACACACTTGATTAAAGAAGGGCCCAATTAAAATTCATTCTAGTATCCTGTTTGCATTGATTATGAACATTACCTAAGGGAGAACTACATATAATCTAAGACCCCTGTCATTTGGGTTAATGTAATCAATGGTCATAAGATTAGGGGTTATGCATCACATGATCATAATATCCAACAACCCACTTTTCCCCTTTTTTTACATTTGATTATATTGGTGTTTAATGTGTGTAGGTGTTCATTAGGATTTTGAATGGAAATCAACCAACTAATGAGGTAGAAGAATGATTAAGATCTCCTAAGCACATCTACAGAACCCATAAGACCCCTCACAATATTGCTAGAAGTATTAGTACCCTTATCCACAAAAGGAAACTAACATGATGATTTAGACATGATAATAGTGTGTTAATATCCCTCTAATAATGATAGTATCCTAAGGTAACCAAAGCTCCACTTTTTGAATGAAAAGACTTTAGACTCTTCCTTTGACCTATTTTAGCATTCCCATCATCTGGTGATTCATTTTTTATTCTAGATAAGTGAATATTCTCCTTGCACTCATTATTTCAAGTAAATGAATTAAATTATCTATTTGTAATGTGTGTGTGTGTGTGTGTGTGTGTGTGTGTGTGTGTGTGTGTGTGTGTGTGTGTGTGTGTGTGTGTGTGTGTGTGTGTGTGTGTGTGTGTGTGTGTGTGTGTGTGTGTGTGTGTTTTTGTGTGTTTGTGTTTGTGTGTTTATCCTCTTTACTCAAACCTTTAACAATCTATGATTTACACTAGTAAACACATTAAAATTTAAATCATTAATACTCCTAATTTGGACCCTCAAAGTGGGAGAAGTCAATATTATCTTGTGAAATCTATCAATCCTCCCCCTCCTCCTTGTAGAATATTATTAAAATCCATATGATCTAGTGGACTAGTTATAAAACATGCAACCTAATATTTAAATCTTAGAGTTATTTAAGAAATCAATGGTTTTTAAATACATTATGGTATGCCTTATGGTATATTTCCATTTCAACCATTATGGAACCATAATATTTCGTTACTTTTCTAGATACATTAATAAATAAGGAACACATTATTACATTGGACTATATATAATTTCCATTTAAGGACATTATAGACAAACATTTTCCTTTATATTTTAAAGATACTATTAAAAAACAAGGCATCAAGAGGATTCTTGTAGATAATTGGGTATGGCTAAAAAATTTCATACTGAGATTTCTATAAGCATTGGGTGTTGATAAAATAATATTATAAACTTTTAATACAATCATTAATGGATTAAATAATAAATCACAAATTCCAAAAATAAAAATTATACTAAACTTATGTATTGGACCTAAAACATTACCTACCACATTTCAAGTCATATGTAGTGATGTAAAATAAAAATTTATATTAGGAAAACCATGGATACATTCTATCAATGTGATACCCTCTACATTGCATAGATGAATAAAAAAATTTCACAAAAGATGTGTGGCTATTTTTCTTGTGAATGACATTCCTTTCCATTATTGTTGATTCAGTGGAATTGACATACTAGACCTCAAAAAAATATTCATACCTCCCATTTAACCTATTTTATTATATAAAATACCCATATATGTCATGTGTGAGTCAAGTTAGGATAATGAAAATAAAAGCATGCAATACGATGATGTGGATAGCAATAAATAGAGTAATATAGTAAATAAATAATTTAATAACATTATATTTACATCATGCAGACCAAGATAATATATTAAATACAATAATTCATTCATATTTCATATCTATATTATTTTCCATAATATTATGATGATCCTTTTTTGCCTTTTATACTTAATGTTACTACAACATAAATTAGTAATGAGAAGAATCATGCAAATGCTACTTATCCAAAAATTAAACAAATATATAAACTAATCACTCCTCCAAAAAAATAATTTAAAATTATTGAAAATAGATTATTTCATAAATTAAAATAAAACTAACCAATTAATAATGAATAAAATAACATGATAGCCCAGTACAATCTAACTTCAAAAACCATGAACATATTGAAAACATTGAACAAACACAAGATAAAGAAGAAAGTGATTTTGATTTAGTATATACATCTAATGCACCACATAAAAATATCAAAAAATAGGTATAATATAATAATAAATGTATGTCATTAACAACCTCTAAGGACGACAAAATATTTGATCAATCAATAACTTGAAACATATACAAACAAAACATCAAATAAAACACTAATCGCACACCTACATTAAAAACCTAATTAAAATTTTTATTCTAAAACCTCATATTAAAATAATTTTTTTTGGACTCCAATAATTTTATAATAACTAAAAATTACCCCACATATCATGTGCCTATGTGATGTGTATTTTAACAACTTTATTATACCATAGTCTTGTGCATACATTTCAATCATATATATGTTCATTTTTACATTTTGATTATTCCTAATGTTTATTTTATTAAAATTGAAAAATATAATAAAATTTATTCAATATAATTAAAAATTCATTTATCTTGGTCATATTATATGTTGATGCCTATATATAAACACTATATAGTCCACACATCTGTGTTTCTATACCTGATTTTCATGGTATACATTTATTTGGGTATAAGTTGGGATAAACTAGATGGAGAGGATTATGATTTATTGTGTGGTTATCCCATGGGGGTGATTATACACTTTTTCAAAATATACATAGTAACATAATTTTAAGAAAACATACTTTCTATATAAATCTACCTTTACATGCAATTTGTTTCTTATTGATTTCTTACATAAGATATACATATCTTAATTGTGTAGTGTTTTTGTAAAATGTTATTTATACCATAGTATTACTTTTACTTTCCTATAATATAATTATTTTTATATTATTTAGGAAATAACTAGATGTTAGTGCTTGTGTTACATAATTTGTAATGTCTTCCCTTCACCAAAAATTTGAGATGCAATATTGGGCATTGTACACTAATTACTTGGAATTTAAACATTTTAATTTAATAACTACTTAAGATAATGGAATTAAAATATTGAAATATACATGTTGATATGTACTGATCTAGTATTAAAATATGGTAAAGTACATAATTTGAATAAATCAAGCACTTGTTAAAATTAGTAAACTAGGTATAAGGATGTGAAATCCTTTGTAAAATATAAATGGACCTGACTATGAAGACCATATGTGAGACAAAACTATATGAATTGACCTAAAAACAAAACATTATTATTAAATAGTAAATCATCATCTACTGGGATAAGTCCAAAAGAGGTGGATAAGGGTAGATTATGGCCTTGTTTGGATACTACAATTGCATCTTAGTTG
>JARHVA010007657.1:457500-542500 GCA_037957365.1 Torreya grandis | reverse complement strand
AAAATGTAGCCCGTAAGTCACCTATTTAAAAATAAATCATATGTGAAAGATATAACACTTTGATTATATATATATATATATATATATATATATATATATACACACACACACACACACACACACACACACACATATATATACATATATATATATATATATACATACATATATATACATATACATATACATATGTATATATGTATATATACATGTATCTATATCTATATCTATATATATATATATATATATACATACATATGTACATATATAAATAAATATATATATATATATATATATATATGTATACATATGTATATATATGTATATATGTATACATATATATATGTATATATATACATATATATATATATATATATAAGTATGTATATATACATATATATATATGTATATATATATACATCTATATATGTACATATATGTATGTATGTGTGTGTGTGTGTGTGTGTGTGTGTGTGTGTGTGTGTGTGTGTGTGTGTGTGTGTGTGTGTGTGTGTGTGTGTGTGTGTGTGTGTGTGTATTACATTCATAGTGTTGAATATAACATTTTATTACAATATGAAACATGTTTTAGAGATATATATCATTGCATCATAAAATAAATGTATACATGATATACATCATGACACTAGAGTAAGCATAAACTATATAAGTGAGGCATGACATAAATTATTGAAAAAAAAAATAGATATAATGAATGATATGAATCATGTCACTATAATAGTAAGTAATTAACAAGAAACTAAGCAATGTCATGTAATTTTCATAATATGTCACTCATAAGGATCAATAAGCCACATAAAAGGGACATATAAAGTGTCGTATAACACACAAGGCTAAGGGCGACATGTAAATGTCACAATGATGCCATTCAAGGAAGATTTTGAATATACAATGCCAAGGGCCACACACAGAATAAGTGAGAAAGTATAACCTATTAATTAGTAAAATAAGAATGTAAAGTAAATTATGTAGTAAGAGAATAGTATAGTTACATCATATTTATGAATTTAAATGTTAACAAGTAGCATATTTCATGTAATAAATTTGAAAAATATGAGTGATTTAGTAATAAATTTATATTAAATTTAGATAGATATGGTAGAGATGTTGTGGATAAATAAATGTAAAAATGTTGGTGTATAAAATATAAAGGCCCCAAATTATCAAGGATATTAAGTAATAAGGGAAGCCCAACATCAAAGAATAATGTGAAATAATTCTATATTAAAATATGGAATATGTTATATATTTAACACATAATAAAAAAAAATAGGAAAATAAGTAAACTAATAACATTTGAAACAAATTTGGGTCATGATTTAAATTAATTGTTAATTTTTTTTCTTGGATTTTTTAAAATGTAAGTATTTTTTTGATACTTTTTCCTATATTCAAATTCTGAAATATATTTCAAAAAGAAGTGATAAGATTTTTTTTTGAAAATAGAGGAAGTGGGATAGATTCAAGTAATCCTAAAAAAAGTGTAAAAGCATACCATGGTATGGTGGAAGGTAAGAAATGTTCCCCCATTGTAGATGACATTATGAGTAATTGTAATGTATTGTTAATATGTAAAATATATAGGAATGTATATGTTCCTCAAATGGGGAAGAGGATATATGTGCTATTTTAAATGGTAAAAATATGAGATCATGTAAGTTCCATAAGATGTAGGATATGAAATAATAAATTAGTGGGATGCCATAGAGATAAGTTTTTTATATTTTTCTAATCAAATTTCAAATCAAGAGGGTAAGCACTAAAAATAAAATTTAGGGGCTATAAGAATGATTGGATAAGGTGAGGAAGCATTATAAAGCAAGCGAAAAAGTTATATACAAGTAAAAATGTAAGCAAACAATCAAGAAATTCAACCCAAAGGAACATGAATCTTTATTTGACCAAGGATCTCATCAAGTGGATGCACATAAGTATACCAACTTCATTATAAGAAGTAATTATTTATTGTGAATAAAAAGTGCCAATTGTAGTTGCATCTAAATTTGAGTAGGATCCATATGTTGTAATATAACCTTATTTATCACTAATCATATACTAATTAAAACATGTATCTTCATGTGTAGGATAAAAATATTTAACAACATGTACCTATACTTATGGTGAATATTTTTGAATAACCTTTTCTACCTTAGGAGTTAAAGGCCTCTTTGTATGTGACACTTTTTGCATAGGAGTATGTATCATTCTCTATACAAACTGAATGTTATCATGTGTAACTATATCATGCTCAGAATAAGATGGATAAACTAATTATTTAATATGCTCATGATCATTATAAATGGAAATATGCTTTGGAAAATTATCTTGAATAGTTTTGTAGACTACTTCACTGCCATGTTGCTCAATAACTGTGCTAGGTATTGTTCCATATAATAAGTAAGCATAATTTTTTGCAAAGGACATTCATATTAGGTTACTTGAATTTTGTCCACTTTATTATCATTATTTTATTTGATAAATTTATACATTTTAGAAGGTAGTGATCTAATATTTTGTATACAATGGTGTCATAATAAAATATCAAAGGTCTATGTGCTTAGTAGAACTAGAAATGGAGTAGGAACTATGAGATATCCCCCTTGTAAAGTAAGAATTAAATTCTCAAAGGTATCATGTGTATGTACATGAAATTATCTAAAAAGTATATAAGTGTCCTATAAATCTTATTATTTATAACAAATAGAATTAAGGAATGTCATGGTGCACACATTTTCACTTGATCTATTATATATCATCATCAGATTGATGGATTGCTTGTTAACATATACTCAAATTAAAAATGCATGTCTATCTAAATAATCAACAACAATTTCATTATCATAAAATTTGATCATAGCATGTGATGTTTGTTTTCTTGTAAATTTATTATTAATGATATCAAGTGGATGTACATATGTATAAAGAGGAGGATGGTCATTGTATATGTGATTAACTTCAAAATTATCCTTGTTATTCACTGCATTATTTGAAAAATAGTCCTTGTAAATTTTAAGATTTTCATTTTCATGTGGTTTTGGCATGGCCTCTTCAATAGTTGTACCAATATCTATGATGTTTTTTTATCAATGAGATATTGAATCTTATGCTTAATATTTAAACATATATTTGTAGAATGCTAAATATATATATGATAATCACAATATGCATTACCATAAAAATTTATAGATTTGGGTCTAGACATAACTATCTCCATTGGTGGAAGAATATCTATTACATTAAATTATAGGATATTTTATAATAAAACATGAGTAGGTGATGGAAAAATTTATATTTTAATCCTTGGCGGATATTGTATTTGAATCTTTTTAGGTGGTTTTGATATAACATTAACTATAAGATTTTATTCATTCTTGAGTTTTGTTGGTTTCCTCTTATAATTTGGCTTGTTTTGAAACTTGACCATTGAAGTATAAGAAACATTTGAAATAAAATTGACTTGTTGAAATTAATTAAATTGAATTCATGCTTTTTGAATATATGTCATACTTCATCAAAGGATTTGAACTTGTAAACCATAAAGGATTCTTGAAGATGAGGTAGCAAGTTTTGTGTAAAAAATCTTGAATCACATTATCAACCATTTGATTTGTCATTTTGGAAAGAATAGTATTTTAATCTAGCACATATTCATGAATTATTTCATTATACCCTTATTTGAGATTTATAATTTGATCATAAGATAAATTTTCCCCATGTTGATAGAAAAGTGTGTCAAAAAATAATTTTCCCTACGATTGAAAGCCTTTACTAATTGAAGAGGAATATCATAGAACATATAAGAGAATACTATATCTGTTTAACCAGTTTTTAATACATTATTATGGTTAAATGGGTATAATATATTAATTAAATGGATGAATAAAATTATTCTATAGAGGGCCACTTAAAATTATTTAGGTAACACAATATACTAAATCTAGAAAGTAAATAATAATGGAAAGTACAATGCCAATTATATTATGATAATGTAAACATAAGAAAGGGATAATATTTATTTTTATTTTATATGTGAAATTATATAGAAGTTTTATATATATGAAATCATGAATATTTATGCTTAGGATCCGGTCATTAAATTTGGGAAATATTATTTCGAGAGGCCTGGACACTTGCATCAACACTTTTATCTATGTCTTGATGGCTTTTCCTATATGAAATATTCAATATATTTCAAAGAGACTATATACATGTTAGGGTATTATGTTTCCTTTTATTGATTTATTTTCATTTAGTGTGTGAACTAGGAATTTTACTTAAAAGAGGAGATTAGTATTGTGTTAGTGACAAAATGAACAAAACAAATTGACAAAAAAACACACTAAACTAACACCTTCATGCCTAATTAATAGGGTGATCTTAATAACAAAAAAAATTATAAAAACAACTAAAAAATAAGGAAAAACAATAATCCTTCACCTTCTTTGGATGCTCCAAATGATTTTGTGGTGGCCTTCTTGGCTTGTGCTCATGAAGTCTGGATCAATGGAAGCTTGGCTACCTCCATCTCTCCTTCGAACCTTGTGGCTTGGTGCTTGGATTCGATTGGAATCAATTTGGCATGTTAAAACTAATTTTAATAGCTTTTGGAATTATTTATGAATTATAACATTTCATTATCAAGAATTTTCTTTTCATGTGGCAAGGTCTCCTATTTATAGATTTTTGTAAATGGTTAGAATCAACCTAAATCATCCATCTTAGGATTGAGATGTGTGGATAAGGATTAATCCAATTATGTAATTAAAATGGATAAATAGGCTCATAAATATTTGAAATATATGATCAATTTTGAGGCATGGAGGGCTTTAATGAGGAATGAATCCTAATATTTGTGGCATTTATGGCCTAGGGATGTCTTCCCAAGAAACGAGGTCACCTGATGATGTAGATATTCAATATTCATTTCTAAAAAAAAAATTTAACAATTTTACATGGAATTCTTAATTATGGTCTAATTTTGTTTAATTAACTCTTAAGCATGATTAAGCACTTTATGCATAAATTACTTAAATTAATCAAAATGCCTTGTTATTGGTCCAATTTTTGATAGTATTAGAATTGGAAGTTAATATCAAATGCATCGAATCTATTATACCATTTAGGATGTTATCAAAAACAAATAATAAAGGCATGTGTATTTTGTAATATATTTGATAAGAAAGAGCAATCCAGAGCACCTAGGTGCAAAATTGGAATTTTACCTTAGAATGATTTGATCAAAGTTAGCTGGCTCATAAATTACATTACCCCATTTAATGATACTCTATCAAAAATTGACACTTCAATATATCAATTTCAACTCATTTAATGTGTTTTAGTGTTTTTAGGCCAAATTGAGCATTTTAGGTGGAAATTGGTCAAAAGCCTAGTGGGAGGTTATCGGTGCCTAGATTTAGGTGTCTAAAGTTTGCCCCTATTTGGGAAAACATTAAAAACTATAGGAAAATCAATCTCTTCTCAAATAATGAGAAAAGGCATGTAGGACAAAAGGAAGATGATGGTTGAAAAACAAAGTTCCAAATAGTGTTTAGGAAGCCTATGATGATGCCCCCTCGAAGGAGTGGCTATCACATTTGTTGATGGATGGTCCCTCAAAAATAAACAAGAATAAAGGTGGAATTAACCAATGGTTGAGATTAATACAAATGATAAAATGATTACATGCATTTATTTAAAAAGTATTGATTTGCCCAAAGGTCATTATAATTAAGAATAAAAGTCAAAAATAATTATTTGCCCATAGGCAGTTCTAATCATTTAGATGACCTAGATTGTTTAAAGATGATGGTGCCCTAGCTAGGGCTGATTGGAAAGCATAACTCAATGATATAACATAGAATATAGATTAAAGATGAGCAGGTGCAAAATGATGAAGGAGATGGATAGAGGAATGAGATTGATCAATATAAAATGATTCAATTTTACCTACTAATGAGGAGATGCTCATCCTTATTAGTAATGATATAACTAGAATGGATAATGGGTTAATTTTATTAAGGGTGGGATGGAAGTATTTACCAAGGTGCCAAGGAGAAAATCTATAGCTCCGTTTATTTTAAACCTTTTTGAAGTTGATTTTTGTTGTAGCATGTGATAGTATGCATCATGATAGAAAACCATGAAGACTTGGCCAGAATATACATAATAAATAACTCCCAATATCCATTAAAAACTAAAAAATAATGCACTAGTGATAAAAACTATGATGAAAATGTTAACATATGAATATGGATAGACTCAAGAATAATGTGCTCGAGGAATCACCCAATGAATGCATATAGATCGAGTATAGAAAATAGTGTTGAAAGCAAAAAAATAGGAAAGAAACAAATAAACTAATAAATAAAGAATCAACTTGAAATTAAAAAAACAAACAAAAATCTTGAAAACAAAATCAAAATAAATCATCCTAACAATGACCATGCTCGAGTAAGGCATATCGAGGATAACTAACTAGGAGTTCACAAGACAAATGTTTTTGGTGTTTTTGAAATTTTATGAATGTTTTTGAAATTTTTAGGTATCTTAACTCATTACATAATGAAATATATCTTCTCACAAAATGGTGAGAGCATATAGAAAAGGAGACTAAGCTAACCTCAACAAGTATCGATCACTACCTACATAGTCTTCAAATGACCTCAAGTAATTGTAATTTTGATCACATAAAAGGAAAGGGAAAACAAAAAGGTCCCAACAATTTATCAAATTTAACAAATGGCTAGTCAAATAAAAATAGTAATGGTAAGGTGATGCGATAATACATTGTAAACAAGTGTTGCCCCTAGTTTGGCCATAGGTGGTTATAACTAGGATGTAATGGTATATGTCAATGATACCAATTTGGCCATAGGTAGTTATAATTAGTATAAATACTAGTGAAACATTAATTTACCCCATAGGTCATTATAATCAGGCTCATGTAAACAAACTTGATACAAGATGGAAAATGAAAGATATCTTGTTAGATCATTTGTCACACTACTTTCATAGACTGTCATTATAAACATGGATTTGGTTGATTATTGAAACTTGATCAGGATCCCCTCACAAAAATTATAGGAAGAATCAAAGAAACCAAGATCAAAATAAGATTGGATAGGACAACTAAAATCAATATTTGGTCTATATAGGAATGGAATGATAGGATAATATGGTCTTACTAATGATAATTATGGGTTTTAATATATTGGAATAAATGGTAAGAGGGTTACCCCAAAGATATGGGGTGAATGGCTAGGTCAATGATAATGGAATAAGGATATGTAACAATAGCCATGGCATGGCAATGGGAAATAGTATGGTAGATTCTTTTGGCCTAGATGTGGTTTTTGATTTTATTGTTCTTGTTGATGGGGAGATGCACATCCTAATCAAAAAATGACACAAATAGAATACTTGATCATGTTAATTTCTATTCCACACCTCATCTGAATAACTAATTTATCAAGAATGACCTAAAAATTTGGTTGTCAAAAATTCTTTTGTGATCTTCATTGGTTATTGATTTTGATTCCTTCAAACATTGAGATAAGGTATCTTTATAGCCTCTATCAATGAAAGTGTGGCCATGGATGGTAATCAAGGATAAATAATGGATGGTATGTTTTATTGTGAAATGGAATGATCGAGGATAATGGAATATATTGTGGTGGGGAAAAAAATGAAGATTAGGACTTATAGTCACATGTAATGTTGTTGATGTCAGATTTAACATAAAATTGTTTATGTTGGGGCCAAAGATGTGTTATCATGATATGAAAACAAAATTTTTATGTTATTTGATCTTGAGAGTAGCTACCATCTGATTAGGTTGTAGAGTATAAGATATTTTAATTTTATCTTTGATATCATTTTCATCAAGTAGTGAAGAACTTTTGTGCTTAGCTATTAGTGCCTTTAAGAGGTTTTCACCAATGAATTTATCTTGATTGTCTTGTATCACCTCAGAGAAGGTTTTACTAATGAACATTAGCTTTTGACTTTGATTTTTTTCTATAACTTTCAAAAAAGTTTCAATAGAAGATTTTGAGTTCAAACTTTGTTTGTCCCCTAGTGCCTGTGAAAGGTTACACTAGGAGAATGTTCATTATTTTCATGAATGTGGTCTTAGTCTCTTTGCTCTTCTTAAATTGATATGTCACCATGGATGTAGTTCAATAAAGTGTGATTTTTTCAATCCCAATCAATACTTATGAGAGATAGAATGTCAATAATATGTCTATCTTGGTTGATGGTAGTGGCACGTGAAATGGTAATGGAATGGGTGTTGGCTTCACAATCCTTATAGAAGATACTAGGAGAACTTGTGATAATCCTAAATTATGCATCCTCATAAATTATAAAAGGATCAAAAATGTATTCAAATTTATCTACAAGGTTTACATAACCAATGTTGTAACATCCATGAATATATTATTCTTCTAAATCTTATTGTAACTCAAGGGAATCTAAATCTAATGTTGAGACTAATGTTGATTTTGATTTTAATGCTAATTCTGATGTCAATCCAAAAATATAACATGAATCTATCTTTGATTCTTCATCTGATAGGTACTCTATTACAATGATGTCTTGTTGAATGTTTTTTGTTGGACAAGTAACAACCTATAATGGCATGATGGGCTCCACCAAGACTGGTTTGTCGAAGTGAGACTCCTCTATAATGGGAAAAAGGTCAAGAGAGAACTCCTTAGAGATTGGCTTGTTTATAGAAGGCTCTTGAAAAATAGTCATATAGTCGAGGTAATGATTTTCTCAAAGGTGGTTATAATCATTAAGAAGTGAATCGACAAATATTGGATGATTAGAGTGAGACTCCTCAACAACTAGTATAGGATAAATAGGTATTTCAACAAAAGTTTACTTATCATAAGTGGTTGGTTCAACAAAAACATCTTGGACCAGTTGGTTCTATTGGCATTAGTTTCTAATGAGTTAGAAAATACTAGTTTTGAACATAGTTTGATCTTTGAATGATTGGATTGGTTGAGGTTTAGATGATATTGGTATTTGATGAAGAATGCCTCGTGGTTGGATAATGGTAGGGTGTTGGGGAACATGATTTCTCACATGAGCTAAAAAATGAAGTCATAAAATGGTAACAATAGGGATGTGTGGAGATTTATTGCTCAAACAAGTCAAAGGACTAGGTCTTGGTATGATGAAGGGGCATTGTGGATCCTAGTTTCTCACACAAACCAAAGGAATAGGTCCTAGAAGGATAATTTTAGGGCATTGTTGAACTTGGTAGCTCACACAAGCCAAAGCATATAAGTCCTCTTCTTAAACCATATCATCCCAATCTTGATTTGGATAATAAGTTGGTTCTTAACTGTGTTTCATGTACTAATTATCATAAAGAGGGTATGGATCTCTATCCCAAATAACATTATCTGTAATTAGATCTCTAATGTTATCCTCACAATCCTCTTCATACTAATGAAGGTCATGAGTTTGATCATAAGTTGGTTCATGACTTTTTTTAGATGAATGACTATTATGAAATGGATAGAAATCTATCTCACAAACCATATTAGCTTTATTGGGGTCTTGACTAAAGCCATACAAGTTAGTTTGTGGGGCCATTCCATCATAAGTTGGATTATACATGACTCCACATAGATGTAGCTAGACATATCTACATAAAATATGAAATCTCCAAAGAAAAAGGCTTAGAGTTATACAAACTCCAAAAAAACTATGTCCAAAGGACAAATGGTTCAGACTTGGTCCAACATGGTCAAGAGTGAAGTTGTATCTTCAACGTGGTATAAAAATAGAGTTATATCTCCAAAATGGTTTGTGATAAGACTTGGCATAAATCAATCTAATATTTAATGTCTAATCTCAAATGTCATATGCAAAAAAGGCCAAGCATCTGAATAAAAACTAGCATGTCAAAGGTCTAGGTCAAAGTGTTCCAAACAATGTCTAAACTAGCAAAGGGAAAACTTGATTTGCTAGGTCTTTTGTCCAAACATGGAGTCAAAATCTAGGATCAAACATGTTATGTTAGGAATTTTGGCCAAATGGCATCAAAATCTAGACTTGAAACAAAGGTATCATGTGCTTTGATTTAATCTAACAAGTTTAGGAACAACTTTGACATAAACTTGACAAATGGAATCAAACATAAACATGATTAGTTGGCATAAGGCATGGGAAAAAGGATTTTAGAGAAATGTTATGTTCTCCCAAATAAAGTCACAAATGATGATGAGGATAGGTTTTCACCACACAAACCATCAATATCTTTTAAATTTGGGTAATCAATTAACCAAATTTATGTAACCCAAAAGAGAAAGATATATGTATCAGCCCCATAAATTGAGGCCTACACAAAAAAAAATCAATGTTTGAATTCAAAATTTACAAGGTTAATTGAAAACTCAATATTGAAAACTAATATTTTACCAAACAAGATAAACAAGATTGGATAGCATGTTGCCACAAGACAAAGACCCAAATAGTATACATAACATGGTTTGAAACAAAATACTTTTTGATACAAGGTAAACTAGTCTTGAAATAAATTGAGAAGCCTAATGATGTAAGCATGCTCAAATTATGTGATCTATATTATGTTTCAAATACTCAAAATAAAAAATGGTTTGATATGATTTTGGTAGCATAACACTACCCTTTGCAATTCAAATTGACACAAACATAAAAAAATTTAACAAAAATTTCAAGGCACAAGTGTGGTGTAAAATGGATAGCATAATGCCTCTTTAAATAAGAAAATGACGTATAAAAAAATTGATTTTTCCATGGATTTATGAAAAAATAAACAAGTTTTAGTCTCAAAACATACCAAGCAAAAATGACCAAAATAATCTAAGTATAATTGTCCAAATCCTAGCAAGGGTATGGAAATGTGGGATTAACTAAACTATGAAGCTTTTAAACATTTGTGGGGGAATGAATATCACAATGACTTTCATGTCAAACAATGAAAAATAAAAGCACAAAAATTAAGTGTCCATGACATTGGCTAGTTTTAAAAAGGTCTAGTCCTTTTTACAACCACTACATCCTATTGTTCACTCAGTGTAGTGAAATGTCCAAGTTTAGATACATCCCCTGTACAACTCAGAAGGAGTGGATGAAGTTAATATTGAGAGATGAAACCCTAAGATAAATATTCCCTAAAGATCTCATGGGAGGTAAGGAAGTCACCCTTGTAAACCAAGTTTACATGAAAAAAAAGACTAATAGAAAGACTTTAGGGTCATTTTCAAAGTCGCCCAAACTTTGATGAGTTTTTGGGGAGTGCTTTAGATGAAATTCTTTCTATGCCTTGGACTAGGAAATTTACAAATAAAGAAATTAATTTTTATTCCAAGGGTTCCCTAAAGGGGACAAGTGGAAAAGCATACATGAAACATCCTTGTATTTTGTGAAAATAAAGTTCTAATTGAAATAATGAAAACAAAACTGATAAGTGTGTTCAATTTTATGCCCAAATGAAAGATTTGATGGTTTTCATTTCATCCCTTGGTCTTAAAATTTTAAACTTTGAAAACTAATGCTAAAAACTTAAGCACATAAATGTTATATTATGTACCAAAATAATTTTCCTAGCTTATTTTAGTGCATGCAAAAGATGTTCTAAACATGTTTTAGCAATTGTCCAAGTTGGTCCTATAAGAAAAATGTTAGCATGTAGTTTAGCTTTGAATCATTTTTAAAGATGAAATAATTTGCTTAGGAAAATGAGCTCTCGGGTTGACACATTGGTGAAATACCACTACTTGATAGAGAGATCCGACTGCTTGTAGGATAATCCCAAAAATTTAAGAGTTATGATATTATGACTAATCACTAACCATTTAGTCTTAATACCATGACTCTTAATAACAATCCCACTACTTGTAAGACACTATTACAACTTTAAAATTTGTGGTATTGTAAGCTACATGTAGTTTGGTCACAATACCATCACTTAGTTTTATGATCTCACTAGTAGCAGGATAATCCCTCTACTTCATGAGTTATGATATTATCAATTAACTACTAATAGTTAGACAACATTGTGAGTCAATTAAACAACCCCACAATTTAGAAAGCAATATTGTGACTTATAAAATAGTGGTATTGTTAATACTTTTCACAAAAGCACAAAGTTATTTTAAAAATAAAAATGGCTAAGCATAAAACCATTTGTCTAAATGACAATACCACAAGTTGTAGGATAATCCCATGACTATGTCTAGTCAAACCCGCCACTTACATAAAAATGTGTTTTGCTTGATTTTTTCACTCTTTTAATCCTCCCACTTCAATATTCTACATAAAAATATTAGTGATCTACTTAAGGGAGTATTGTGATCAATTTTCTGAAGCTATTTGGGTCCCACCAAGTGTGTCATTATGTGAACTAGGAATTTGACTAAGAAGAGGAGAAGTATTGTGTTAGTGATAAAATGAACAAAAAAATTGATAAAAAACACACTAAACTAAAACCTTCATGCCTAGTTACTAGTGTAAGCTTAATAAAAAAATCAAACGACAAACATAACTAAAAGGTAAGAAAATACATGAATCCTTCACCTTTCTTGGATGCTCCAAATGCTTTCGTAGTGGCTTGCTCAGCTTGTGCTCATGAAGTCTACATCAATGGAAGCTTGGATACCTACATCTCTCCTTAGAACCTTGTGGCTTGTGTCTTGGCTTGACTTGGAATAAATTTGGCATGGTAACACTAATTACAATAGATTTTGAAATCATTTGTGAATTATAACTTTACATTATCAAGACTTTTCTTTTCATGTGGCAAGGCCTCCTATGTATAGATTTTTGTAAATGGATAGAATCAATCTAAACCATCGATCTCAAGATTGAGATGTGTGGCTAAGGATTAATCTAATTATGTAATTAAAATTGATAAGTAGGCTCATCAATATTTGGGATAGAGGAGCAATTAATCTTGATATTTATGGCATTTATAGCTTAGGGATTTCTTTCAAAGAAATGAGGTCACCTGATGATGCAATTAATTAATATTCTTTTATAAAAATAAGTTTTCAACAAGTTTCATGGAATTCCTAATCAGTCTCTAGTTTGGTTTAATTATCTCTTAAGCATGATTAAGTACTTTGTGCACAAATTACTCAAATTGATTAGAATGCCTTGTTATTGGTCCAAAATTCAACTAGATTAGAATTGGAAGTCAATGTAAGATATGTTGGATCCATTATCCCATTTAGGATGTTATCAATAAAAAATGACAAAGCCACGTGTCTTTTGTAATAATTTAATGGGAAAGATCAATCTAGAGAACCGAGGTGCAAAATTAGCATTTTGACTCAGAGTGATCTGATCAAAGTTAGCTATCCCATAAATTACATTGCCCCATTTAATGATACTCTAGCCAAAATCAACACTTTAGTATATCAATTTTAACTCATTTAATGTGTTTTACTATTTTTAGGCCAAATTGTGTATTTTAGCTGGAAATTGTTTAAAAGCCTAGTTGGAGGCTATTGATGGCCATATTTAGGTGTCTACATTTTGCACAGGATATATATGATTATGTATACCTTAAACCCTAGTTCCTCACCTTAGGCTAGGTCACCTTTCAAAAAATTGGTTAATGGGTTCACAAATTTGAGCTAACCTCAAGGAACCCTATAAAAATGTGTGTTACCCTACATATTCAATCCTCAAAGGAGGGACTCTAACATATGTAGTTATCCCCTAATTATGGCCCTATGTGTGCACAAGGGTAAAATATGCTATATGTAAGGGCATATGATGATATAACTTGTAAATTTATAGATACCACTTATTTGATATTATTTTAATGATTAAAAAATATATTGTGACTCATCCTATGAATAATATATAAATAGGAAAGAATAGGATATTATAAATCAATTGTGTAATTGATTGAATGGGCTTTAATATGTCTTTTTCATGTCATTATGAAATTGTACATTATATTGATGAATAACCTTTATTTTGTATTATACAACTCATTTTTCTAGTATCTCATAGAATGGTTAGATAAATAAAATAAGCTTACCCATATGCTTTGAAATATTTGAAATTTGGATCAATTTTGAGGGACAAACTCTTGATAAGGAAATTGGACACCAACATCGATGTTAGTGTCCATGTGTAAATGTAAGTGTTTGGTAGGATAGAAAGGTGTTTATGGTTTGTAACTAAAAATTAAGGATAATAATCCTATTTTAATCTTTCTAAAGTGTACAAGTGATGTGGGTCATCATAAAGATAGGGTCAGACTATAATATAAGTAGTTAAACATAGTGAGTTGGTGAATGTGAGCCTTTTGACAATTTAAAGTCTAATAATAAAAATTATATCCCTAATTGGTATTATTAAAGTGTAAAATATTGTGATGCTATATATAATCATAAATTAGTATCTTCATTTTCATCCCCTTTAATATAATAATACATAAGGAAGAAATTAATAGGTTAAAAGAAATAAATGTGTACCTGGGTGTGCACAACACACATTGCCTTTGTTTTAGCCCTAGTGAAATTTTCCATTAGTTTAATACATATAACCAAGATCATGTTACATTATAAATAAGTTCATGTAATTTGAAATTTAATAATTGAAATGTTTGAAAAAGTAAAGAGAGTAAGGAAGGAGTACACTTGTGTGTTGATGCAATCATGTTTCCCCTTGGTACTTTGATTTGGTAAATATAAGTAATTATAAATTATTGGATATGAAATAAGTTCAGACCTTAACCTTGGATACTTTAATAGTAATATTTTGATGGTGATTATGTCCCCAATCTAGTGCACTAGTGAGTTGTGACACAACCATTGAGACCATTGAATCTTAATTACAACAACTCAAATGAGAGTACAATAAATCTAAGTTAAGTGAAATAACCAATTCAACTTGAAAATTTTAATTAGTGTTAATTACATCATGGTCATTGAATCTTTATCTAATTACTCAAAGGATACAATTACTATAGATAGGAAATACTCAAAACAATTCTTCTTTGTAAAAATGGTGCTTCTTGATAAAAAAATAATGCTTCTTGGTAAAATTATTTTGAATTTGTATTTAAATTCTTTTGTGAACTTGCATGGAATATACACATATACTTTGTTTCAATATGATGTATCTATTGAAATTTAATCTATAATCTATAGTTTGTATAATATTTCTCACACATTTGTAAAAATTTATCCCAAAATTGTAAATTTTGTGAGGAATGTATAGGACTTTGACCCAAGTGTATATATAGATTATGTAAATTATATAAAATAATGCCAACTATGTATGTGTGAATTCATTTATTTATGACATTTCCCAAGAAAATAATCACAACTTTTTAGGTGAGTGGAATGTAATCTAGTAGTACCCTTACCTCAAAAGGATAAGGCAATTAATTTTATCTATGTGTGAATGGTGTAACATATAAAAGTAGCATGTATAAGTAGATGTATCAATGAATCTCATAGTCTTCCATCAAAAAACTCCATAATATGCATGAAATGGATCATTATAACATCTATAAATTAATATTACAATCTTAGAAAACAATAAATCACACATACAATATCTCTCAATGTCAAATAAAATGGGTCTAGGGATACTGCAAATAAGGGGAATGTTCAAATGCAACACACTCAAAGGGAGGACATATTCAAATTTACACACACAAATAAATTATAATAAATGGCATAGGGTAATGCAAGAAAGGAATATATTCAAATGATTCACAATCAATATAATAACAAAAAATAAGTACACTCAATGAAGTGACAATGTGAATAAATAAAGTATAAGAAACCAACATAAGCATACCATCCTAGTCCCTACATGAGAAAAAAAATGGCATGTAACATAGCATATTAATTAAATGGTGTAAAGTGTAAACAAGAGTATAGGAATGTGTATGTGTTAGTGTATAATATTGATATGATATTGTAAAATTGATCATAAAATAATATAAGTTATGCCAATCATGATCAATGAAGTAGATGCCCCCAACATAGTGTGCCATGTGGGAAGAAGATATGTCCAAAATATGTATGTAAAAGTATCGTAGGTCTAGTGTATGCCTATATCACACTAAAGTATACATGAAACACATATGTGCATATAAATTAAATTATATACTATCTACTAACATAAATTAAATAACATAGATTCCATGGAGCTAGTAAACATGTGTTTGTTGAATTTTTTTTGTAATTTTGATTTATTTGAATGTTTTTGAATTATATTTGGAATATTTGATTTTTTTAAAATTTTTGAATATTATAAATAATAAAGGTATAAACTATGATGCCATCTAAAGTATGAATATAAGAATCTCCAAACTCATAATATGGTATATTAAACTAGTGATACTACCAATGGGAATGCATAGATGCCATATAAAGATTTTAAATGCCACATATTTTTTCATTATATTTTACTATAAATTCCTTCCCATTGTATTTATCTTTCACAAAGAATTTTTAATTTATAGGATATGTATGTAATTCTTTGTTATATCTGATTATGAAACATACACATATATTCATCCATATATAAGTGGATTAATGAGGTTTAATGTTTATGTAATTACATTTATTTTAGTGGAGAAGTAAGAAATATAACAAATATGAATTGTACTTAAAAATTTGAAGGTTAATATGATAATGAATATTATATACTTTTAAATCAAATAACATAATCTAGAAGAGAACCATCATCATGTTCTCAAAAGTGTTGTATATGTTCTAATGAAAACTTGGGTAATTTATTTGTATTGAATTTTAATAATAAAACATCTTCTAGTTGTTAAAATGTATTTAAGGATCCATTTGTTAAACTATATAACCAACCACAAGCTTCTTGTGTGAGGCTTCCATGGAATCATTTTAACAATATTCGCTTAACTTTATTCCAATGATCAAAATAATGTAGATATTAAATTATATGGTTTGAATAATGTTCATTTCAAAAAATAAAGGTAACATTGGCATGATAAATTCTTATGGATAAGGATCTTAAAATACTAATTTTTAAAGAGGTTTATTTTATATGGTGTTATCATTAGTATTAGAATTATAGGATATCATTCATACTTGTTAAGTGACACTTACATTTGGATTTATCCAATAGTACTCATCATAGACATAAGAAAAGTAGTAGGAATTGTTGAGTTTTGCAAATATGTAATCATTGCTTGTAATTCATCCTCTATTTTTAACATATGAATAAAGGACATATCATCAGTATGAAAATTTTGTTTGAGATTTTCATTATTCAAAATTTTTGGAACCTTTGGTAATTTTAAGGCCATTTGAAATCTATGGAATTTTTTTTAATGGTTCATTCGTTGGAAATTTTGGAAGTTTGGGCAATGGTATATCATTTAAAACTTTTGGAATCTTTGGTAATGGTATCATATTAAATAAATTTTTATCCTTTTGTGATGATATACAATTTTAAAACATTAGATAATTTACCAATGGTACCTTGTTTGTAAATTTTAGAACTTGGGGTAATAGTACTTTGTTTAGGGTTTGGAAGGAATCCCTGATTTTGTTATGAATACTATGGAAAGTGTCATGATTAAATTATTTAAAATTTGGTCCATGTATATCAAATTTTACTTTAGAAGGTGGAGGCACATGTTGACCATCACAATGATTTGATGACATACCTTTTTGGTAACTAATACCATGGACTACAAAACCCAACATTGAACGTTGATGAATAATAGGAGAAGGATGTTAGTTGTCACTTGAATAGGATCTAGGGGGAACAAGTTGACAGAACACACATTACCACCTACATACTAGTTATATATTATTTTAAAAAGTGTCGTGAATATAATTTTTACTCTTGTCTTCTTATAAATCAGTCTCTTTCATGTGACCAATTTTTTTAACCATTAGATTATTCTTTTGCTTGATTTATAAATAAATGAAAAATAGAAAGTGATCATCATATGCTTAAAATATAATAACCAATAGATATATCCATATTGATAATTATTAATTTTATTTTTAAATAAAGGCAAGTCTGATTATTAAGATATATTATAGTTCAATAAATCAGATATTAGAAAATCCTAAATCCAAATAGGTTTTGCATAATAAGACACAAAGGTCAAGTCCAAAAAATGTTTAAGAATGTTTTTGAGATAAGGTATTGTGGTTAAATGGGTAGAATATCCTAATAAATTAGATGAATAAAACTATTCTAGAGAATGCCAGTTAAAGTTATTTAGATAAAACAATACATTGATTAGGAAATTTACTAAATATGTTATGCATAATGGTAATTGATATCTTGATAGATAAAACATAAGGAATGGATAACACTTAGCATATTTACAAATGTGGATGCATATATAAGTTGTGTAAATGTGTAAGCATTTAGGTTGATGATCATGATCCAGTCATCAGATTCTATAAATATTATAATTGGAATCTTAGACACATACATTGACATGTGGACACTTATGTTGATGAAACTATTTGCATCTTGGTGCTTTTATCTTATATGAAAAATTCACTATATTTCAAAGTGACCATATATACCTATTATTTTTTATTTTTTTATTTTTATTTATGTATTTATATTATGTGCATATGCTTTGTATGATTGTGTATAAATCAAACCATAGCTCCTCACCTTAAATTAGGTCACCTTACCAAAAATGGGTTATTAGATTCATGAAGTTTATTTGACCTCAAATAATCCTATATAAATGAGGACTCATACATATAGAAAAATCTAATGAGGGCCTTAGACATATCGATTTATCCCCTATGTGTGGTATTACATGTGTATAAGGGTGAAATATGTTATATGAAAGGCATATAATGATGTAGCTTATAAATTGACACATACCACTCATGAGATATTATTTGAATTCTTCAGACCTATAATATGACTACTCTATGAATAATATATAAATAGGGAATAATAGGGTAATATAACTCAGTTATCTAATTGATTGAATGAGTTTTAATAGTTGTTTTTTTGGAATTTATTACATGTGTACTTGATAATGATGAATGGTATTTATTTTATATTTATACAATACCTTTTGAAAGAATTGCATGGAAGGGTTAGATAAGAATAATAGTCTAACCCTTGTGTTTTAAAATATTTTCAATTTCGATGAATTTCGAAGAATGAACACCTGATAAGGAAAATGGACAATAGCATCAATGCTAGTGCCCCTATGTGAATGCAAGTGTTTGATATGATATAAAAATATTTAAGGTTTACAATTATCACTGAAGGATACATATTCTATTTTAATCTTTTTTAGTGTACATGTGATCTAGTTGATCAAAATTATAGGGATAGACTATAATATAAGTAGTTAGGCATAATGATATGGTGAATGTGATCCATTTGATATCTGAAAAGTCTAGGATTGAAGGGTATAACAATGATTGGTATTCATAAATTATACAATACTAAGATGTTATATATAATAATATTTTAGTATCTATAATTTTAGACTTATTATAAAAAAATTGTTAATAATTTGTCATTATTTTCATAATCTAGACAAGTTGTATGCAAGACATACAAATGTTATTCATGATCACCTTTTACTGCATAAAGTGGAATATTATGAGCCAAAAAGCCAACTAGTAATGGATAAGATGTAATTTAAGGTTACACATGGTTATGTATTAAATAAAATGATTACATGTAAAGGATAACATGATAAATGAATTGCTCAATGTGTGCCAACTTAGCTTGTAATGCAAGAATGATATGCTCTAGAGTAAACTATAAAAACGTAATATGATTAATGTAAGTAACATGAGTAGGAATGGGCATGGATATATTTTTATTACTTAGTGATGTTCCCAAAAAAATTATTGTGCCATAAAGGTGGTAGTTATAATAAATGCAATATTACAAATAACATTGGAAATGTTATGTTGGGTGCCCTTCTTATGTTCATATCTAAGTAATTATAATAATGAATCAAAATTTATTATATGTTCATGAATATATTTTAGGTTTTATTTAATCATAATTTACACCATAATTTTTATTAGTTTCTTAGAAAACCCATTAGAACATGTTAATATAAGGATAATTATGCGAGTGTGATATATGTCTACAACATATAGTAACTCAAGATGAACTAAGCCATTCCTTAGTTAAATATAATGTATATATGAATGAAAGACAAACTTAAAAGTATATAAAAATTAGTATATTATACATGAGTATCATATTTATAAAAATATATCATATAATATGCATAGAACCATGATAAAAGACATACAGGAAAAGCCATTTCAAAACTATATATTAATCTCTATCACATCTAACCTCTTTTATAATACACATAAATTATATAGAGAGATATTTATACAAGGTGTTTTAAATTCATATTACATCCTTTAAATATAAATAAAAGTAAGACTATTCATGTTTTGAATACTTTTTACATACTTTCCATCCTCAAATACATACAAAAATAGATTACAAAAGATAAAATAGTGTGAGTTTTGAACTAGGAATTGCAATAAGAGAAGATTAGTGTAGTGTTCAAGTATGAAATCAAAATAAAAAATAACACACTAATAGATATCACCTTAATCCTAGATCAAAAGGATATCTTAGTGAACAAAACTAAATGTAAAACACAACTAGCTTGCAAAATATAAATTATCTTTTGCCTTCCTTCTATGATCCAAATAGCTTGTTGAAGAGGCTTGTTCATCTTGTGCTCAATGATTATTCTTCAAAGGAGGCTTGGATATCTCCTTTTCTCTTTGTAAATAATGGATTTATGGATTAGGCTTGTGAATATTCGCTCAACAATTTGGCATAATGACACTACATCAATGGATTTTAAATTCATTTGAGCATGATAACTTTGGCTTCAGAGAGCTTAAAATTATGGTTATGAAGCCTTGTATTTGTATATTTTTACAAATGATCAGAATGAAATTAAACCATCCATATAAATATTAATATGTGTGGCTAATGATCGATTAAATTTTGGAGGTAAATGCCCTCATAAAGTTTTGGGCTAGAGAGGAATTAAAGAGGCATGGGAGGGCTTAATCAAATATTTGTTGCATTTATGGATTAGGGATGCCTTCCCAAAAAATCATGTCTTAAATGATGAAGTTATTCAATATTAATTTATATTAAATAAATATCCAACATGTTCCATGGAAAATTAACTTAAGCTCTTGATTAGCCTTAAACACGATTGATTAATTTTGGTGCAAATCTTGGCTATTGGTGCACAAATTAATCAAATTGGTCAGAATGTCATATTATTAGCTCAAAATTTGAATGGATTAGAATTGGAAGGTTATGTTAGATACATTAGATTAATTATACTATTTAGGATGTTCATAACACAAAATAACAATGGCATGTGTCTCCTATAATAAATTTGGTAGAAAAGAACAATCTAGACCACCCAGGTGCAAAAATGTCATTTTGACTCAAAATGATCTGATCAAAGTTAGTTGCCTCATAAAATGCATTGCCCTATTTAGGGGTACATTGGCCAAAATTGGCACTTGTATATGACAAATTTGAACCATTTATCACGTTTTAGTATTTTTATCCCAAATTATACATTTTGATAGAAATTGGTCAAAAGCTTGGTTGGAGGTTATTTGTACCCAGTTCTAGGTGTCTACATGGGTCACACAATGCCTATCAATTATACTGTATTTTTTTTAAACATTTCTACTACCAAAATTTTAATAGATTTAAATAGTTGTCTCATCCTAAGAAAAGTAACAAGAAGTGTTCCATATTTTGGAGCTAAAAAAGTGTGACCTATAGTGAAGAACTAGACTAGAAACATAAGTTGAGGTACTCACAAAATGTATTATTTATCATATTTTACCTTGTGTGCACTACTTATCAACCTTTTTAATTTTTTAAATAAGTAACATATTAATATACCACCATTTTTGGTTTTTAGTAGATTAGAATAACTAGTGGCTTCCCTTTATGTGTTTAAAACCAACCCAACCCTGATCCTGATGTCTAAGCCCTTTATAATACAAAAAAAGATTCAAACTTGTAAAATTAGAGTATACACAGTACTTATAATGAAGGTGGTGGCATATAATACATTATATAAACTTGAGGATAATATGTATTTAATTTTTCTTAAAGATATAAAAATAATTTGTTGCTATTGAATCTATTGGTGGAGGTTGAAGCTTAGGATGAGGTGTAGGCTTCAAAGTTGATGTAAATTTTTACTAAAAAATTCATATTATAAATCATTTAGAATAATAAATTGTGGATATTTGATGATTTTTATGATAAATATATCCAAATTATACATGTAATTTTTTAGCAATCTAAAATCCATGATGTCTTTTACGACTATGTTGATTCTTATGCATAATGTCACTTAAGACTCAATCAAGCTTTGGATGTACTCATCCTCCATCACTAGGATCATAACCTATATGTTATATACTTTCATGTTAATTTATTGGGATAAATCCTCCATATTATATATATGTCACATTATTGACACACTAGCAATGTTATTGTGTAGCATTTCTTGATGCCAAGTCTACATCTTCAACATGACATTGTCTATGGATTCAAGTGATTACTTGAGTGTGACATCTAGTGCATATAAGGTATAAAAATTGTCATGGTATATTTATATTTTTATACCTTTGATAATTATGGCATGGTCTTTATCCATGTGTTGGATAATTTATGTTTCTAGTCAAGTATGTTCTTAGTTATGTTATGAGTTTGGGGTGCAATAGTGTCAAGAACTTGTTCGTATTCATCTACTATCTCAAAAATACCCTTTGTATTAGTATTAAGGCTATATACTTGTGTGAAAAGTGTCTAAAAATTATTCACATCATGCCAATCATTTATGAGTTTATGATAATATGGTTATGATTTTATTTTCCTCTAACATGACTTGGTCACCGAAAACTTGATTGACCAAGGTAGGACATGTAATATCAAATATACTAAAGATATTTGGTGGTGTGGAGGTTGAGATATAAATTATCCTCCCTAATATATATCACCTCCTAATCTAGGTCCAAATCTTTACACATGATATAATCTTGAAAGGAAGCTTATCCCTCAATTTGTCTCAATAGGGGAAGTTAAAACCGATCTATGGATACCTATTACACCATTATAGACAAAGACAAAGTTTAATATGTAGACACCATAGGTGATTTCTTAATATAATCCATACGTATATAAAATATTTTTTATGTTGTGGACTATGTTGGGATATTCCATAACCAATGTCTAGAAAGCTAAGTCCTATGTTGTGATGCCTTCTCTTTTACACCCCTAGATTAGGATATAAGTCATACAATGTATAAGATGGTTGTTGGGTCTAAAATATCCCCATAGTCATGTTAGTCTATATTGGATTTGGGTTTATGCTCTCTTTTCTATTCTTATCCTCAAATGCTTCATTAGATTTTGATTCAAACTCTGTGTTGTCTTTAAACTATACTTCCACTTTTTATTTGGCATCTAATTCTACCTTGGCTTTGGAATCTACCTCTAACTTAGCTTTGGTATATAACTTTACCTTACCTTTTTCATCTACATCATCCTTGGATTTGACGTCTTCCTCAACCTTATCCTTGTCCTCCTATTCTTTGGCCTACTTATTTTATCACTCCTCATGGATGTACAATAATTCTTTCACATTTTCCTCTTCTTATGACTTTACTATAGCCTTAGCTTCATATTTCTTCTTTTGTGTTACATGTTCTTCTATATTTAATCTCTCTTATTTTTTCCTCACAAATTCTTCTTCTTTTATCTTATTGATCCTCACTTTTTTGGCCCTTTTATTTTGTGACTCAACTTATTTGGAATTTTCATACATTCCTCCTCTTCTATTTATTTTGCCCTCTATTCTTATACCTCGGTACCCTTTCACTTTACTCTTTCATCTTGTTACTTTATACCTTTCAATCATTATTCATATATTCATGTTGTACCTTTTATTATTTATGAATCATACTATCATGTTATTGTTCTATAGTTTTTTCTTTTTTGGTTGCTCATTATATGGTAGATTTTCCAAGAGTTGGTAACTAAAGTGGTGACTACAAGTTAAATGACAAGGTCAACTTGATCACAACACTTATTATTGTTAAATTTTATTGTCTAGAAGAGAGTGGAGGTATGAGTTTATTATTCAATATATTTTAATCCTATACCATCTCATAAGGTTATTTCTTAATACCTTAGGCCTAATACATTTATACCTCCATAACTAGATTGGCAAAACTAACCATAAATTCATGGATTGATTGAGATAGACTAGATATATAATGGATCCTTGGCTTTAGAGTTGGTGGTGGGATTTCCTACAATGGATAATGTTGTTCATGTGTGGTAAAATATCCTATAGTTATATCCATGTGAAAAATATCAAATATCAGTCATTGATGCAATACCTCTTACCGCATAGTGTCTAATATTATAAAAAAGGAGGTTGGGTAATATTAACCCAAAAGTATGGTTTCAAATTGTATACACATAATATTTTAAAATTCTATCGAATACTGACACTTTGTATCTTTTAGGAACCCATCAAGTCTTGATCTCTCTGAGTGCATGCCTTAATGGGTGCACTGCGAAAGGAGTGGGAAGACAATTGGTACTTTGTAGGATTTTTATCCCTTTTTCCACTTGTTATCTACACACTTGTCCTCTAAAATCATTATACCTAAGTGTGTTATTATCTATTACACACTCCTCTAGTCATTTGGCACTTTCATTTACCTTTTCCCTAGACTAAATCCCCTTTAAATAGTTTTAAAAATATTCCAATTGGGTCAACCTTGTATTTTTTTTTCATCACCCTGTAGTGCCAATGTAGTTCATTTTCAGCATGGGTTATTATCCAAAATATTACTAAATTTATTTTTTCCACCCTATTAGTCATAATTTTTATAAGTGTTTAGTGTTAGAGTTGCCTATATATACAAGTTCATTTCACCATTATTGAGAGAAGTGAATAAGTCAGATATATTTCACATTTTCCTATCCACCATTCTATATGAGAAGAAAGCTTAGGGTCTCATAATTTCTTTGGAGATATGGATCTTGTCTTATGGAGAATTATTTTGGATGAATTGATAGTTTATGTAACATATAGATAATTTTTTTATGTCATCCTTACATACCACAACAACCTCTTAGGAAACACCTTGGCCAAGGGAGAGATTGAGGCTCAATGAGTTCATATTCGATGGTAGGTATTCCTAAATTTATTCTTATTTTGTAAGAGTAGATAAATATGAATTTATACTTCTCTTTCATTAATTAAGATTTCATAGACATTGATGTGAGTATATTTCTTCTATGTATGTTTAATTTTATTTTTTCTACCCCTACTTTGTGCCACAAGCTTTGGTGAGCACTAGATTAGATTCTAATTTACTTGTTATTAGTTTATTAATTATAAAACATGGTACTTCCTTAGGTTTATTACATGAATATGATTTAATGGAGGCTTTTTAACCCTCTCTATCATAGTGTATTATGTTAACAGATCCCCTAATTAGGTCTAGAAAACACCCATATTAGTCATATTTTTTTCTTAATAAATGTTTCCCCAATCAGAATTGTATGGTATGATCTATATTGTCTAAGTTAGGATTGATTTATAGACATGATAAATTTCTGAATGCATAAATTATGGTGAACCTGATGTGAATCCAATCCTTCCAGGTTTCATTTCACATTTCTCATCAATTATTTTTATATATTTTTGGTACTTGGTTGATAGTGTCTAAAGAGCTCTAAATTTTGTGCATAGGCTTAACACATAATTACATTAGTATGACTCTATTATATCTATGAAAGTTTTTCATTAGATATCAAAAACATATTAGGTCAACCATGTCAACTTTGTATATTTACAATCTTCTATAAAACATACTAGGTTAGCCCTATCAACTCTTTACATTTCCATACTTATAAAAAACAAAATAGGTTGACACTATCAACATATTTATTTTTATAGGCTCACACTTTTAGATTTTATTTGTTGCATTCTTAGATTATATCACATAGTCTAATTAGGTGGTTTTAAAATACACTATTTTGTTGCACTACTTTATCTCTTATGCACACACTACCAAATCACAAAATATTAAAAAGCATTTTAACAATTGTTTACCCAAGGCCTAGTTTCTTAGGATTTCATCATCGAGGTAGAAGCTAATTTTTTTTATCCATGTATTATCATGTTGTTAATGGTATATATTAGGTAAGCACCCAACACTCTTATCACTGTGGTGTGTGAAGTGATGGTGTAGGCCACAATTCCAAGCTAGTACCATTACCAATATAGATCCCTTTCAAACCAAACATCTTGAAACCATCCTTAAATTATTTTTTAGTTCCTTGATTAAATATAACTTTTTATCACATAAAAAAATTATTGTTTAATAATATAACAACATATAGGATGACCACTTAGTTATAATGGGATTAAAGAACCTACTACATCTCTTAAGTATTTTGTGTATGAGAGTTGTCAATGATGCCATGATGATGTCATTAAGGTTTATAATTTAGTGGCATAGGAATCCAATTCCTAACACCATTTATGTTAAAATTATCAATCTTACTCGAATTGCACTCAAATGCACATTTTAGGTCAAAATCATTAAAACACCCTAAATGGTTCAAATGTGTCATTTAAAAGTGCTAATTTAGGTTAAAGTATCCCTAAATAAGGAAATGCATTTTTATGTTATTCCTAACTTTTATCAATTCATTTTGAGTCAAAATGATGATTTCACCTTTTGTGCTCTAGATCAGTTTTTTCTTCTAGTTCATTGGTACACATCATGTACTTTTGTTATTTTGTCTTGGCAGCATCCTAAATGGGAACATAGTTACAAGATATCTAACATCACCTTCAAATTCTTCCCAAGACAATTCATGACCCAATAATATGAATTTATGACCATTTTAGTTAATTGACGGCCAATTTCCAGATAATTACACAAATGTTGATTAACCTTGTTTAAGGCTAATTGATCCAAATCAAGAGCTTAAGCGGATTTTCCATGAGAGTTATTGAATATTTATTTTTGGAAATTGATTTCTATTAATTTCATCACCTAATGACATCATCATATAGTGTGGTATCGATAAGCCACAAATGCATAAAATATTAGGATTATGGGTCTCCCATGACTCATTAATAGCCTTCATGTCTCTTAAATGCCCCTCTATCCCAAATGTTTATGAGGTATATTTATGGATTTAATTATAGAATTGGATTATTTCATGGACACACATCTCAATCTTAAGATGAAAAGTCATGGTTGATCCTAATAAATCTCAAAAATCTATAAATAGAGAGGCCATCAACATCATTTTTAAGCTTGATTTATGCAAATTTATAATGCTAAATTGTCTCCAAAATTATTTTCATTTGACCATTGATCTTATTTTTCAAGCTTCATCAATAGGCTAGTTTGGTGATTCCAAATCATGGGCCTAGATTTTACAAGGAGTTCTTGAGACATTGAAGGAGTTTGTCACCATTGATGTTGAAGATAAGAGCTCTTGATCAAGGGAGAACATGTTTGTTAGATGATCTGAGAGGATAGATTCACTTGGTAAGCTATAGGTTTCTTACATTCTTTCATTTGTCTTTCATTGTCATTGGAAATTTACACATGAATAGATAGGCTTAATTCAATTTACTCATATGCATTTTTTATTTGATTTATTGGACTAAAATTTGAATAATCACTTTATGTAATCCTCTACATTTTAGCACACCTAGTGGGACCAAATGCATCCCATACATGAATAAGATCATATGTAACTTTAAAATCTTCATTTAGATTATTAAAATTATTACAATTTTATTTTCTAACTTCATTTTTCTATTTTTCTATGTCATGGGTTTACACAGTCAACTATCGATGGTCAAGTATAACCATCGATGGTCAAGTATAACCATCGATGGTTACTATGTTTTTCTTAACAACACAAACCTAAGAGGGAATATGCCATTTTAAAATTCTTGGTTTGGGGTCATACAGACTCCATTTTTGATTATTTTTTTAACCACATATTTTCTCCTAAATTTTTAGAGTTTGATATCAGTTTAGATTCAAGTTACATAGATTTGTCACAAAAATTTGAAAATGTATTTAAATGTTTCTAATCTAACACATTTGATTTTGGGGTGATGTTTTTGGGTATACATATAACCATCGACATTATTGTAAACTTAAAATAGATTCTAAGCTAAAGGGCACTAAATTTTTCACTATAAGATCAAGCTTGGAATTTATTAATATTGCTTTTTAGACCTTCTTTGAAAATTTAAAATGGACTAGGAACTTTGTTTTTGTGTTTAATGGAAAATTTAGATGCTTCAGTGAATGTTCTGATAATTGTACTTTCAAAGTTACAACTTAATACTAAGGGGTCAAAAGAATAGCACCTAATCTTTCATTTGGTGCTTAAAATTGAACACACCTATCAAATTTGTATTCAATAGTTATTTAAATAGGATTCAATTGGAAAAGAGAAGGACATTTCATGTATGATCATCCATCCATCCCCTTTAGGTAAATTTTTGATTAAAAAACACCATCCTTATTTGCACACATGCCTAGTCAAAGGCATAAAATTAATTTTATCTAAAGCACTCCCTAAAAACTTGCAATAGTTTGGGTGATCTTGAAAATGACCCTAAAGTTTTTCTCATATGTATTTTATTCCATTTAATCTTTTATTGTGAGGGGGACTTCATCACCTCATACAAGTTATTTAGGGAATATTTCAACCAAGGTTTCATCTCTCAACACTAACTTCAACCACTCCCACTGAGATCAAAGGTTTGAGTGGTTAAACCACCTTTTAGTGATGGAATTGCACATGAAATGTATCTATGCTTTGGACATCAAACTACATTGAGCAAGATATGCATTTAGTTCTTGTAAAAAGGACAAGACCTTTTTGTGACAAGGAAAGTGCCGTAGACACACAATTACGTGCTTTTATTTTGCATCATGATGTGAAAGTCATTATTTAACTGATTCCTCTAGCAACATTTAAAAAAATTAGTTTTTAGATAAAGCCCTGCTTGCCACAAAAGTATTATTAGTGCAAGGTGAACCTCAAGGTCCATGTCATCATATTGTCATTTGAAAGAAGGGGGGTGTAAAAACCCTACTAGATGATGCACATTTACTTTTGGATGAACACTTAAAATCCTCTCAAATGATGTATATAGAATGACTATAGAAATATCATAGAAACTTGTAATTTTAGACTTAAGACAATTGTTTCTTGTCATTAGCTTAGTTGGTCTTGATTTGTGTTTAAATTTTTTTGTTAACTCAATGAACTTAACCAAAGTACATTATCCTCAAAATTATTGAGCAAGGGAGGCATTATGATGTCTAAGTAGAAAATTAATCTTTTTCTTGTTCAAATTATTATCAAAAACTTTTTGTCATTTCATCCATTTCAGTGTAGTTATGTTGTGCAATTGATTTTAGATCATTCAGCCAATTTTTTTATGTCCCTCATTTATAATTCAGATTTGAAATTGAACCTTTCTATGTTTCAAGGCTTGGTGTGTTAAATTGGGTTTACCATTTACACACTATACTTGTTCTAACTTGGGTTCAATTTTCCATTTAGATTGAGGGTTATCTATTAGACTCAAAATGACATTATCATCTTGGTAGACTCAAGTCATCTTGCGTATCACTCACTCTTTGAGTCCTAGAACATATTTTATCCTACTATAACCATGTGGAAATGTTGTGCTACCCATTTGGTCCTAGCTTTATGGTTAGTGATTCATGCATGTTTTTACATCTTGAGTTGTTTAGTTCATATTGTCTTCTTCATAATCTAGAGAGCTTTCCTCTAATTTTTTCTGGTCGACTCATTGAAGTTGAAACTATATTTTATGGTATAGGTGTATCACAAAGATATAGGATTTGATGTACTAGTTTTCACTTGGGATATTTGAGTTACCTTACCCTCTTGCAATCTATATGATTTTATAGTTACCAAAGGTTGAGTAAATTTGTGAGATAAATCTTCTATTTGTGTGTGGTTCCAAGCCACCCACCTTTATAATATGTTTGGTACCTTAGATATATTTTTAAAGAAAACCAAGCATATCATATTTGAACATTTATAAAACATTGATACAAATATAGTCAAATGTAGAGAAAAACTCTTTTTATGCATGACTCAAAGGTTCACTCATAGTGGGGCCTCTTATGGCCATAGCTATGAGGATGAGAAATTTTATGATGGTCAAGATAACCCCATTATTTTTTATGACATCCCCACAATAGTAGGATACAAAGATGATTATAATTAATAACAACCGTAAGAATATAAAGATGAAACACTTATTATGTTGATATAATTAGGTGTTAGGATACCTTCAAACTTTCCTATAGAACAATTTCATACCTTAGTTAGAGAAAGATAACAATGATAGTAAGAGAAATATTTTGCATAAATAGACATACCTTCTTCTAAGAAAGGAAAATAAATACAAATAGAGTCAAAACCCACAAATTTATATCTTTTAGCTAAGATCAAGATAATAAGTCAATGATATGTAGACCAACTTGTCACAAACTTAACTAACTCATTAATTTCCACTTCATTTCATAATGATGCTTCAAAAGAATATGGAAATGTGGTCAAAATTATGCAACAAACATTTGATGAGAACATAACCATAGTGGATCAAGGTAACCTAAATGAATAGTCAAAGTCATAAGAGATCTTAAAAAATGTTCCATTTGACATTGAGCATACGTTATTAAATCATTAAGACCCTTTTATTACTTTACAAAGTCAAATACCCAAACATTTAGTTCAAATTGAGTAAATCCCTCAAGATAATTTGACTAGTTCATCTAACCAACATAGAAATTGGTAAACAAGTATATAACTTCCAAAAATCAACAAAGTAATAAGAAACCAAATTTAAAGAATGTTTGAAAATCTAATAATAAATGGCCTATTTTCTAGAGAAAAGGAACAAATCAGAACCAAGGTGTGGATCAAAAGGTATGGATTCCTTATATATCCACATAAAACTAGGGGCACATTACACCCCAATAGCAATGAAATCAGGGCACCTACCACCCCAACAACAAAAACAAAATTAGGGGCAAATTCTACCCCAATAGTAAAAAAATCAAGGGCACATTCTACCCTAACAACAACAAAAAAAAGGGGAACATTCCACCCCAATAGAAACAAAATTAGGGGAAAATTACCACCAATAATAGATTTTCCAATCCACAAATGCACCAAACATACAAGAGTGGAATTCTATGAAGGAAATCATTTAGATATTGGAGACAAATAATAGAGTTAAAAAGTATAGATTCAATGAGATATGCCCATATTCATTTGATTTATCCATTATCCAAAACCCCTTTATACCTCATTTTGAGGCACCCAAATTTGAAGAGTACAAAGGCAATGGAGGTCCACATGAGCACATATAGGAATTATTTATCTTACGTTAAGAGTTTAATTATAGTAGTAAGTATTTACTTTGACTATTTCCATGGAGTTTAGTGGGATAGGGGTTTGATTAGCTACTTAAATTTCCCAAGGGATTGGTTGCAGATTGGAATGAGTTATCATAAAATTTCATTAACCATTTCTCATATAACATAGAACATGAAATAACCATTGTTTACTTGTCCAAATCTAAACAACGTGATGGTGAATATTTTGTTGTATATCTACAAATTTGGAGAGCACTAGTAGGCTACTTTCAACATAACTTACAAGACAAATATTTGGTTGATATATTTAAACAAAACTTCATCTTGAAGTCATGCATAATCTATGGTTCACTTTTGTTAACTCATTTGAAGAAATTGTTGACAAAGGAGTACAAATTGAGAAGGCTCTAATTGCTAAAGGTATTGTCAAGATTTTCATGTAGGGTTAGACATCTAAAGAGACTCAATCACTAGTTCAAATGGCTATGCAAGATAAGCCTAAGAGCTTTAAGAAAAATAAGAACATGTTTGGAAATTGGGTGAAAAACTCAGGCATGTAAAAATGGTATAGGCTATGCCTCCCTTAAATAAAAGACCTTGAATATATGTCTTTGTACTGATTTTCAAGATATCAATAAAGCATGCCCCAAAGATGATTTTCCTCTACCCAACATTGACATAATCATCAACTCAACTGCTAGGTATGAGATATTTTCCTCGATGGATGTATTTTTTTTGTTATAATTAGAGCAATATAGCCCCTAAATATTATCACAAGACTATGTTCACCACTTTATGGGGGACATTCTATTACCAAGTCATACAATTTTAGAGTCTTTAGCAAGTTAGGATAACCAACTGAAATAGTGTTATAAAATCTTGTCACTACTAATTTGATTTTATGGTTAATATCAAGGCCATTTCCTCAAGATCAACCAAAACTAAATTGGTAAAAATAAAATTAATGGTGTAACTTCCATCATGTTGTTAGTCATGATGCACATTGTTATGTCTAATTACAACACATTATTGAAGACTTTATTGAAAGTAGTGAACTAGAGGTTAATTTGGCCCCTAATCGAGCCAAAATTAAGATATGAGGATCTAAAAGGACCCCTTTCCTTGAAATAATCCACCACCACCAAGAAGTAATCAAAACCAAGGTCATAATTAAGGATAGAGGTAGAGCCAAAACCAGCATTAGGGTCAGAATTGTAATGAGCATAATCAAGATCATAATGCCCATACTAACAATGTGGCTTATAACAACATACCATATGAATATAACAATATTGTAGGGCACATTTATTTTTCCCATATTACCACTATTACTATGAAACCATGTGAATAATCTCATGTTCCTCACAACATAAAACCCATCATTATAGGGTCAACACCCTCTTCCTTTAGTAATACAATGTCACGTCTCCATAATCATGTTATGAATCCATTTACATGGGCTACTAGGTCTTAAAAAGTAGTGCCCTTATTTTAATTATAAAGTTACCTCATCAACTTAAAACTATAGTGATACAACTAGACACCCATGAGTCACCATCTAAGGCTCTTTGCTTTCCTCTTCTAATTATAATAACTCCTTGCCACCTCTAGGTTGTGCAATCACACCTAGACATCTGTGAGTCGCCATCTAGGTCCTGTCACCCACTTTTTGCATAAAACCTAATGATAACAATGGGTCACTAGTTTTAAAGCTAAATATTGTGCCAACAAAGACTAAACTAGCTCAATCCACAATAAAAAAACCCATATAGTTTAACAGGCCAATTAAAAAAAACCCTACATTGATTTCTATATTAGATCTTTTAAAAACATATGATGTCTATATAAAATATTATGAACAACCTTTTGAAATAATCTACTGTGCCTAATGATATTAACCCTGGTCAATTCAAGAACCTAATTAGACATTTGTCTTCATTTTGGCAAATCACATTTGACCAAAAAGACATGTCCACTCTTGGCCCAAACCATAATAACCCATTGTATATTGAGATAATGATTATAGATCATAAGATCAAGTGAGTTATTATATAAAATGGTTCAATTCTAAACATCATATCTCTCAAATTAGTATAATGATTAGGCTACATGGATAAATACATCTAGCCAAAAACTATTACAATCAAAGATTATGACAATGCTGAGAGGGGGTCTCCACGTATAATTTGGTTTCCAATCATGGTTGGGTCTATTTCAAATCACACAATATTCCATATTATGTATATTTAACTTCCTTATAACATACTTCTTGATCATCCCTAAATCCATGAAGTACAGGTAGTACCATCCACCCTTCACTAGTGCCTTAAGTTTCCCCCTGATGGGATCAAGATTACTATTCATGTTCATCAATAGCTATATCAATACTAAAAACATATTGAAGATAAGTTTAATAATTATAACTATTTCCCAAGTTTAAAATTCATTTTGAATAAAAATTAATCCATCATTTCCCATCCATATCCATCTAATTATGTCGACCCCAATGATCTAGCTTCCCCTTCATCTGATCCATTTCCTATAGATCTCAAAAAGTAAGTTGTTATTAAATATGTGGGTATGTCCACACACCATCTAAAATACATCCTCCATATTATATAGTTGATTAAATCCCATGAATCATTTGGTAAGCTTAAACCTTCCCAAACTCCTAATGGACACAAATAGATTTGGTCCAAAGAAGGAACAAAAAAAACCACATATGGTTTTTGTACCTGTAATCACACCAAATAAATATCAAGAGTCTTTTATTGAGGGGGATTGGTTATATTTTTAATGCCTTGATGATTGATTTCATAATCCTAAATATCTTATCCATAACTAGATAATATATCATCTTGACTATATAGGGAAAGGCCTTGGCCCATGAGTGTAAGGAATATTGGAGCCCTTATCAGCTGGAGGTATCAATTGGAATCATGGTCTTAGATTTATACCACTAGAGGGTGACCTCATGAATTTTGATAGTGGTTCTTCCAAAGTAACTAGTGATGAGACTCCTATCAATGATATAACATCCCATTATAGCCTTTTTGATGAGCTTATTAGCTCATATTTATTTGATTTAAATTCCATATTAACCATAATTCCTATTAGAGCTTCATGTCCTAAAGTAAGAACTCATCCTATTGGTGTTTCCCTTCTTGAATCAATACATTATATCTTTACCATTAGAGCTTCCCATCTTGAAGTAAACACTCATTTTTACCTATGCCTTTTCCATCCTAAACTCATAGATTGGGACCAAAAAAATTTGGTCGTATGCCTTGATGAGTTTCAAAATGAGCAATCAATTATAGGATACATGGGCCTATCATATAGATTGCCCATTACTAATTATAAACAAGGATTTAATTTTTCATTATATCTTTATACTTACTTTGGAGAGTAGGAAAACTTTCTTAGTCATAATAAATAAAAAACATCAAGACCATTGGGTGAAAACCTCTTAAAGGAGCTTGTCATTTAGGAAAAAAGTAAATAAAAAGACAAGACTTCAAGTGAAAACTTGTCTCACGCAATCTTAGGTGGGAAAGTTTGCTCATCCCCTCAAGACACAAAAGTTACATCTAGCCCAAGCTCCATATCTAGTGCAAACATCTCTTCTAAACAACAACAAATGTTTAAGCATCTTGCTCTTGAGTTTCTAGAGGTTTTTTCTACTTGGCCTTTACCTAAGATGGCATATTCTAATTATTAATACTATTTAGATATTTGGGAGGAACAACAAGAAGATGTAGTAGAAGAATATAATCATGATCATACCTTACCTACAATTCTAAAATATGGATCCACACTCTTTGTGGAAAACACAATAAAAGTGAACTTGGGAACCTATGAGGATCCCAAAATTGTTTATCTTGGAGCTTCCCTTATTGAAGTGGAACATGAACACATTATATCCATTCCTAATAATTATATAAACATCTTTTCATGGGTATAATGTAACATTCTAGGCTTGGACCCTAATTTACTTGTGCATTACCTTGTTGTCCATCCTGCTACCAAAATAATCAAGTAGAAACTAAGAAAGATACATCCATGCATCACCCTATTGGTTAAGGCCAAAATAGAAAAGTTTCTAGGAGTAGGTTTTATTAGAGTATTGTTTTACTATAAATTGTTTTCTAACATATTCCCATTAAATAAAAGACCTTGAATATATGTCTTTGTACTGATTTTCAAGATATCAATAAAGCATGCCCCAAAGATGATTTTCCTCTACCCAACATTGACATAATCATCAACTCAACTGCTAGGTATGAGATATTTTCCTCGATGGATGTATTTTTTTTGTTATAATTAGAGCAATATAGCCCCTAAATATTAGCACAAGACTATGTTCACCACTTTATGGGGGACATTCTATTACCAAGTCATACCATTTGGCTTAAATAACATTGGAGTAACATATCAATGTGAAATTACTACCATATTCCATGACATGATGCATGACATTATATAGGACTATGCCAATTATATACTAGAAAAGTCATGAACAAGATCTAGACATCCTAATATTATACAAAGAATAATTGAGAAGCCTCATGAATACAAAATCCACTTGAATCCTAAGAAATGTGTTTTTGAAATCACATCATGTAAATTACTAGGGTTCATTATATCATAATGAGGGATCAAATTCAACCCTACCAAGGTCAAGGCTATTATAAAAATTACTCCATAAAACAATCTTAAATAAATATGAATTTTGGAAGGAAAGATTTAGTCTATACATAGATTTATTACTCAATTGGCAGATAAGTGTCACTCATTTACTCATATTTTGAAGAAAAGGGTAACATTTAAGTGGGATGAATATTTTTAGATAGAATTTGTAAAGCTTAAGACATACTTGACCAATCCACCAGTCTTAATACCACCAACACAAGAAAAGCCATTGACTCTTTATATATTAACCACAAAACATGTATTGGGGCACTTTTATCAGAACATGATGATTATGGTAAATAAAATTATGTTTATTATTTACAACACACATTGGTGGCTTATAAACATAATAATATGCCCATTAATAAGGCATGTTTATCTATGGTGTTCACCACTCAGAAATTACAACATTATATGATGAATAACAAAACTATTGTCATCACGTGGACCCTTTCAATTTCCTCTTGTCTAAAGTAGCTCTTCAAGGATGCATGGATAAATGGGTTATTCTCCTAAGTGAGTTTGATATTGAGTACCAAAATCAAAAATTAATCAAAGGGCAAGTAATTGTTGGGCAACTTGTAGAAGCTCCTATTGAGGATACTCAACCTCTTAAGTTTAACTTTCTAGATGATTTTATCATGATGATAGAATAAGAACTGCAAGAACCTAAATATTAGACACTCTTTTTTGATATATCCTTCACATCCCATAGATTTGAAACTAGCATATTATTTATCACACCACAGAGGGATTTAATTCCCAAATCATTCCATATACAATTTCATTATACAAACAATATGACTGAGTATGAGGCATTGATTGTAGGGATCCACCTTGTTATATAGTGGGATATTCAAAGCTTAAAGATTTATAGAGATTCATAGTTAATCATCAATCAAACCATTAATTAGTTTAAAATAAGAGATGACAAGCTTGTTCCTTATAAACAAATTATTGATAACCTCACAACACATTTTCAATCTCTGTAGTTTGAACAAGTTCTAAGAGTAAACAATAGATTCACTAACATAATGGAAACAATGGGTTCCATGATTAAAATGGATGGTAGTGCTAAAGAATATCAATTCTTAATTGAAAATATTCCTTAGCATATTTATATTATAATAGATTCAGAGAGGATATGTGTCATTTTTGGTCCTAATTCCCCACTTGAGCTACCAAGGTACCAAGATTTTTATAACTATTTCCATAGTCATGTCTTACCCACCAACCTTTCCAATAACCAAAAAAAAAAAAAACTATTCCCTCATCACTTAACATGTTATACTCTCATTGGAAACATGCTTTATCATAAAGGCTATGATAGAATGCTTCTTTGTTGTTTATCTTTGAGATAATCCAAGCTAGCACTAAAGGAGGTTCATGAAGGAATGTGTGGGACCCATACCAATAGGGTAGCTCTAGCAAAGAAGCTACTCAAAACAACATATTATTGTCCCAAAATGGAGATTGATGCTTGAAACTATGTGAAGAAGTGTGTTCATTTTTAGTATCATGGAAACTTGATACACATAAGTTATTTACAACTACAACTAATCACAACACCATGGTTGTTCTCAATATGGGGTCTCGATCTCATTAAGTAAATTAACCCAACATTTTCAAATGGCCATAAGCATATTTTAACAAAACATGAGTACTTTACCAAATGAATTGAGTCCATTCCTCTCACTTATGTTACTGATAATTAGATATCCAAATTCATTCATTACCATATCATCTATCGATATGGCATCTCAACCTGTATTATATCTGATAATGGTGGATCCTTTATGAAAAAAGATGTGATATATCTTTGTGAAAAATTCAAGATCAATCATAGTAAATTAAATCCATATACCCCACAAGGCAAAAAACATGTTGAGGCATTAAACAAAACCATTATATCCATCTTAAAGAAGATTTTAAATGACATTGGCCATAACTGGCACTTACAACTCTATCCTACCCTATGGGCTTATAGAACCAATCATCAAACCAAAATTGGAGCCACTCAATAATCCTTTTTTTTTATTGAAGCTATTATCTTAGTCATAATTGAGATACCATCATTAAAAATATCAATAGATCACATTGAATATGATGAAGACTGTAGAGCCTCATGATTGTAAGAACTAGAACTTCTTGATGGTAAGCATTTAGCTGCCCTAAAAAACTTGTAGGCCTATCAAAATAGATTATAGAGAAGTTATAGAAACAAAATTATCCCTCATGAGTTTGATATTGGAGACTTGGTTTGTAAAGAGAACCAAAAGAACACAAATGTTGAATGTAAAAAGAAAGGTAAGTTTCAGGCTAATTGGTTGGGACCCTATGTTGTCATGATGAACTATGGATTAGGGGCATATTAGCTAGCTAAAATTAATGGTTAATAACTTCCAAATCCCATGAACATTGTACACCTTAAGATTTTCTACACATGAAAAAATTTAAAGCATTGTCTATATGACCCCTTACTTGGGGGTAACTTGTGCTAAAATAATTTTATCCCACCATTTTATCCTACCTTGAACACATTTTGTAGGATCTTGACTTGCATTTCATGATTTTGTATAGTGAAGGATTTGAATCATCAGCAATATCAACATATTTTATCCTATCCTAGACCATTCTCAAAAAGAATATAATCATGTTATTTATCCCACTCTAGACTATCCATGTGTTGGACTCTATTCTTTGGACCATTCTCTTTGAGAACCATATTCTTTGTTATGTCTTGGGCATATTTTAAGATTGAACACTTTTTATCCCTCAACCAATTATGATCCTAACTATATCTTATGAATGTTATGCACATATTAAATAATGGTTCTAAAAATTTATTTATCCAAGACAACATTTTGTAACTTCTTCTACAAACAAGTGAACAAGAACATCTTCTCAGTTTCGGATCTTTGGCACACTATTATAGATAAATGAACATAGATAATTCTTCAAAGTTACTTCATGATACACACTATTTTATATCACATTTTCTTCTCTTTTTAGGAATTGTTTACCTTAATAGGTTCTTTATGCTCATTGATTTATGAGCATGGGTCATTACAGTCAGTTTAGATTTTTTTTTGGAACCTCTATTGTTGGGCATTCATCTCCTTGACTAGATTGTCCCACATTGTGTATATTTTATCTCAAAAACACCAAAACCATTATAAATACTTTGAAAATACAAAAAAAAATCAAAATATCATCCACAAAATAACAAAAACATTAGCTCACACTCATGTAGATTCATACATTCCCATCCCATTATGCTATGATTTTTCCATTTTGTAAGTAAAGAAACACCAGATCATCTTGTCCCATGCACTTGTCATTTTACAAGATCATTCTTTCTAATCCCATAAACTTTTTTTTTATAAGACCATTCTCATTTGTTTTTCATATCTTCCATTTCTTCTATAAACATCAATCATGCTGATCTGATCATCATTTTTTTCTTTTATCCCATTTCTTGGGAGACTACATTTGCCCTGAAGATCATGTTGGAACATGCATCCATGGAACTATGTAGGTAGAATCCACTTATCTTTTACATCTGGAATTTCTTGACTAACCCCTTCTTTTTCTTCTCTTCCCCCATTTCTTTTATCATTATTCCTCTTTAATTAGGGAGTAATTGTTGTGTCATTATTCTTTGTTATGTTGTGGTGGAAATTAATGCCTCTACCACATGTGCATGGACATTATTATTTAAACTGCACTAACTTGGTTTTTTATTTGTGTGTTTAGTAATGTTTTCTTGTTGTTTTGTTGTGATTTTACACCTCTCCTTTTCTTTCTTCTCATTTTCTATTTTTATTACTTCTGATCTCTTTTTGGTCTTATGTTTCCCTGTATGTTTCTAATCTCTTTTTGTGTTTCAGAACATCTTGATAATTTGCATGGATCTTGACTATTTTGATCCTATGTTATTAAATTATTCTTGGGCCAATTTGTTTATTTGATTATTTCTAGTGTCTTATTTTTCTTTTTGATTTTGATTTTCTCTTTTGTGTTAAAGAATGTCTTGATGGTCCACATGGATCTTGATTATTTCTATTTTTGTCTCATGTCATTAAGATGTTCTTGCTTTTTATTTTTAAACACTTTTTATTTCTACTTAAGTCTTGATTGATCATATCTTGATTTAAAGTTAGGTTCATTTATGTTTATCTTTTTCATTGTCTTTTCTATTTTGTCTAAATGTAAATAATTGTAACTCTATTTTTAGCTATTATTTTACCATTATCCTTAGTTATAGGTATTCACCTTTGAACTATCTCAATGTAATTGGAATATTATGTCATTCTTAATTATTCATACTTATGATTCCTAGTTTTGTTTTCCATAGAAATCACTTTGTCCTCAGGTTTCAAAGTCTTAATGTCAACATCAACTTCGATGAATAGTTCTCAAAAACACTTTGCATAATCTAGGCTCATAAAATGAAAATAGGCATCTACGTTTCATGTATTTTAGTACTCAACTCTATGCTTAGACATGCATCTCTTCACATACATTGTGATTTAATCAATTCTTGGTAAGTTTTCGTCATTCTTCCTTCCATTCTCTCCAAAACATGGGTGAACTACATTGGTCTGAAGTTCATGTTCAAACATGAGTCCATGGAAGTATGTAGGCAATGTCCACTTGTATTATACATCTAGAATCAGCTCATCCATCTCCATTATTATTTTTATCTCTCTCATCACTTTGTGAATTTTCATATGCTTGATTTTATGTGGATTTCTAAGCCATTACACCTTCTCCTACATGTTTGCAGCCACTCACTCTTACCTATATTTTTGGTTATATCTTTGAGCTATTTTGCTTGTCAATTTCCCATGTTAGGGCACAACATCTAAACAACATCCAAATAAAATGAACCCTATAAGGGCAAAACTATTTTATCATAATCATATTTGTTCTTTTGGAGCACTTCTTATTATCTTCTCTTTTGAGACCCCATTCTAGTGGTGCTTACTTTCCTAAAGCAAAACATTATCTCTTTTCCTCTAATACCAAGCTGTCCACACTAATGCCCATGATGATAATATTTAGTGTGCAATTGGTCTTAGGATTGATCAATGTTGTAAGTGTATCGATTATACTTTCAAATTGAGTACATTTAAAGTGTATCCATTACATTTATGGATTGTATCTTTCCCATTCCCCACATATTTGGGCCTAATATACCTCTAATTATATTTTGATCATTGAGGTAATCATCTATGCAAGCATTAACTAATCTAGATGTGATTTATTACATGGGTTAATTTCTCACTTTCTCTCTCTTTTTGAGAGTCCATCCTTCTCTTCCATCTTAATATGTCCTCTCGAGGGGGCATCATGGGTCTACTCCAATTTCTTCTTGACAACCCTTTTCTTTGAAAAAACATTGCTTCATCTAAATGTCTCACTATGCCCTCTCAAACAAGGGAAAAATGTAGACATCTAATAACTAACACCATTTGTGTTGAAATTGTCAATCTTGCTCGAATTACACTCAAATGCACATCTTAGGTCAAAATCATTAAAACACCCTGAATGGTTTGAACTTGTCATTTACAAGTGTTGATTTAGGTCAAAGTATCCCTAAATGGGTTAATACATTTTATGTGATTCCTAACTTTTATCAAATCATTTTGAGTCAAAATAATGATTTCACCTTTTACGCTCTGGATCATTTTTTTATTATAACTCATTCATACACATCACATACATTTATTATTGTGTGTTGGTAGCATCCTAAATGGGAATATAGTTCCAACACATCTAACATTACCTTTTAATTCTTTCCAATTCAATTTACAACATAGTAATATGAATTTCTAACCATTTTGGTTAATTGAGGGCCAATTTCCAAATAATTACACAAATGTTGATAAACCTTGTTTAAGACTAATTCATCCAAATCAAGAGCTTAAGTGGACTTTCCACGACATTTTTTAATATTTGTTTTTGGAAATTAATTTATATTAATTGCATCACCCAATGACATTATCATATGGGGTGGCATCCATAAGCCATAAATGCATAAAATATTAATATTTTGGGTCTCTCATGCCTCATTAAGACCCTCCATACCTCTTAAATTCCCCTCTATCCCAAATATTTATGAGGGATATTTATAGATTTAATTATATAATTGGATTAATTCATGGCCACACATCTCAATCTTAAGATGGATGGTCATAGTCGATCCTAATCAATCTCAAAAATATATAAATATAGAGGTCATGAACATCATTTTTAATCTTGATTTGTGATAATTTATAATGCTCAATTGTCTCCAAAATTCTTTGAATTTGACCATTGATCTTATTTTTCAAGCTTCATTGATAGTCTAGTTTAGTGATTCCAAATCATGAGCTTAGGTCTTACAAGGAGTTATTGAGACATTGGAAGAGTTGGCTACCATTTTTGTTGAATAATATATATCTGGATCAAGGGAGAACATTTTTTGAGCTGCTATTGGAGGATGGATTCACTTGGGAAGGTATAGGTTTCTTTCTTTCTTTCTTTCTTTCTTTCTTTTTTCATTCATTGCCATTACTAATTCATACGTGAATAGATAGGCTTAATTAAATTTAATCTTATGAATTTTTAATTTGATTTATTTGAATAATGTTTGACTAATTATTTAATTTAATCTTATATACAAGTGGATGAATTACCTTGTTATCATAAGTGACAATGATAAATTATGCAATGTTTTTGTCTCAGTATGCTTAAAGGAGGCTTGGTTGATCTTTAGTTTTGACATGGATAGATATGTTAAAGGATGGTTATAGATTATTAAAAATATGAAAGGGGTAATATATTATGTATTATATTTTTTTATTTATTATGTTCATGAGTGAATTTTAACTGGTTGATCATTGTTTTCATCTATACCTTTTAGGTCCAGTGGTAGAAAATTGGAGTAGATAGTTTGTTGATGTCACCATTATCATGTGTTGATGAGTCAAGGAGAGTTGATCATATGGTTATGATCAAAGTTTTACCTATTTTTAAAAAAAAAGTCTCAAATCTAGAGATGAATCATGCAAGTGTTTTCCCAGGTATTTTGATAGTGTTTTCCCATACAAAATTTACAATGTGCCAATAAAAGTTGAGTAGGCATTTTTGTGGTGGCATATCTCACATGTGTCTTAATTTTAGGATAAGGTGATCATGTGGGTTTATTTAGTTTTTTCCTAGTTTATTTTCACTAACTTTTAAGTAAATCAATGAAGCACATCAAAGTTTATGCATGTACAAAGTTAGCCTTTCTAGATAGTTTTAGGCATAGTTGGCTCTATGAACAAGTAAATTTGAATAGGAATTTTAATGTCATTATATGTCACATGTGTGAGGGTTATAGGATTATATTATCACATGGTTGGATTATCTTATGTTAGGATATCATATTGTCCAAATTTTATAACATGCACTTGAGTGAATTAAAAGATATGGAGGTGTAAAGTTGACCTTCCATGTAGATTAGCAATTGTCTCCATACTGAGTCTATTTTACATAATGTTAAATACCAAGAACATATGGAGATATAATGTCTTAAAATAATTCATATAATAAATATATATGGTGAATAAAAATTCAAATAGGTCAAATTTTTCATTGGTTGGTAGAGTTATAGACCAAGACCAAATGAAGATCCAATGATATGCAGTTAATCATACAAGATTGATCGAACTATGCGTGTTGAGTGAGATGATAAGAATTACATGATGTTTAATATTATAAGTGATAAAATGGAATTAAAGGTACCAAGTTTCATGATCATATAGGTTTATAGTGATATCAAATGGTGAGCACTCTAGGATAAAGACATGGTTGATCTATAAAGATCAATGATGCACATTCAGTGAATATTGAAATATTGCATGAGATGAGGTAAAATATTCAAGGTCTAACATTTTTAAATGGTTTAATATGATTTAATTTATAGATTCATAAAATAATATATATGGTTCATCATTGATCTAAAGTAGTGAGGACATGAGATGCGTTCATAGTGTTTGATGTTTAACTGTAACCATTTGAATTTAACAAAGGAAAGATCAATGCCTAGTTATTGAGACATAACATTTAATATATGCATAATTTGACCTATACCTTTATAGAGGACTCTAATGTGCATCTATAAATATATATTTTAAGGTCTGAATGTATGTACACATAAATATATTGATCTCCAAAGCTAACTATGTGTTTGACTATTTTCTCCAACTAACCCAAGAAGGGCAACTGAACTCATTATTATGTTGTTTCAATGTTTAATGGTGAATCATCTATTGGATCATGTTTTATAATCCATGAGGAAATTTTTTGTGCATTATGAAGGTTTGAATAATCATTTGTAGTATGAACAAAGGTTTATAAGTTGACTATGTATTCATTCATGGTGACTGTGTTCACAAAATGTTGTTTGAGAAAATTATGGTCTAGTAGAAGAGTGTTTTGGTGACTGTGATAATTTGAGGATGTTAAAAATATAAGTTTTAATGGGTCCATACATTTATATAAGTTGTCTTGTGTTCTTAGTTTACTTAGAAAAGTGTCAAAGAGGTAAATGGTTCTCTATAGGATCTAAAAGGTGACTTAGGCTTATTTGAAAGTGGTGTGCTTATGTGTGACCCATGTAAGAGACCTTAAGGATGATGGAATGCATTCTGGCCAACAAGGAAATATTATGATATTTATATTCATGAATTCTCTATAAATAGTCAAACTAAATTTTATGGTTTCTATACTTTAGAAAAGACTTGTATAAGGTGTGCATTTGAGAGTTGTGGAGTGAAGAAGTAGAGCAAATTATTAACTATGCGTATGACATGTAGGTCATATTTATGATTTAAGAATAGTGATATTGAAATTTAAGGATATGTGAAGAGGTATAAGTGTGCATATGAGGATAGTTTTATTGAATAAAGAGAGAAATTATGGCATGCCTATGTGAGGGCCCAGTAAGAGATAGAGAGGGAGTTTGTACAAGTGTTAGATAAACATATATCCATCATCAGGTGTTGAAGACATCAAGTTTTAAGGTGGATATGCTCACATAAAATGAGGGTCTAAAGGACTTTATCTTAGTTAGGGGTAGTTGATCTTCAAATAGGTTTTTGACTAAACACCTTTGATCAGGAAGATTTGATCAAGGTTTTATAGTATAAAGGAATTGAACAATCTCTTATTTGTAATTTATTAAAGGATAAGTAGTCCATGTGTTTCAATCTTGAGAGTGGGTTTTATTCTTCTTTAGGGTTTCCCACAATAACTATGTGTTTGTGTTTTATCTTATACATGCATTGAGTGAATGATTTATCTTGTTAATGTTTTTTGATTAAGTTTCTATATGTTGATTATCTAATAGTTTGGTAAGATTGGAATTGAAATTAAAATATCTAGGCTCATTGATTCAACCCCCCTCATAATGATTGTACCTATAATATTTTTTATTAGATTAGGTCTTTTGGTAAAGGATTAACATCTTAAAGGTGATCCAAGGTACAATATTGATTGTCATAAAGGAGATTTATCTAGTAAACAAGAAATGATGTTCAATAGATCCAATTATGCTTTATGTAGTGCAAGGATGAGGACATAAGTTATGTCCCTAGGGTTTGATGTATGACATTATATTGTTGATGGTTATATTTTTACTACTAATCATTCATCTAGTGTTGTAGACAAGACGCTATTTGAGAATAATTCTAAGGTAATGAAAGACATTGCTTGTTGTCTTATAGAGACCTATTTAACCAAGGCAATTAATTGTAAATCTACTAAAGAGATATTAGACAAAATGTATATCATTTATGAAAGATATTCAAAGGTCAAGATTTTTAAGTTATATATGCACAAAAGGTAATTTAAAAGTCTCAAGATGAAGGAACAATATTTTATAGCATCCTTTATGCAGAGAGTTGATGAGATTGTGAACATCATCAAAAGTCTTGGAGAGAACCTTGAATAGGCTACTATAGTTCAAGAGGTATTAAGGTCCCTCTCTTTCAATTTTTATCCTAAAGTTTCTATTGTAGAAGAAAGTCATGATCTTACTCATCTAAAGTTGGATGAATTACATGGCATACTTACTGCCTATGAGATGAGGAAGAATGATGATTCCCACCAAATACGGAAGTAACGTTCAAGATACAACTGAAGTTAAAGAATAATTTATAAGAATATGAAACTTAATGAGGATGGAATTTATGATATAGATGAGGATGAACTAATTGATTTGATTTTAAGGAAACTAAACATAGGTTAAAACAAGTATAATGGTAAACTACCCCTCAAATGCTTCAATTATGGAGAGGTAGAACATTTTATTAATAAGTGCCTTCATAAGGATAAGAAGGATAATGATGAAAAGCATGATCAAGGTCATCATGATGGAAAGATATCATTCAGGTCTAAATAAAGTAAAAAGGAATTTAGAAGGTTTGACAACAAGAAGTACTTCAAGGACAATAATAGTCTCTACACCAAAGAAGATTGTAGATCATCATATGAGAGTGAAGTTAGCCACTCAGAGTATGATCATAAATATGATGGTCCTATTGAAGGTGAATCCTTGTTCATGGATGAGGAAGGTATCTTCTTAGATTAAAATGAGTTTACTTAGAGTGATTCATATGATGACAAATATGAGATTGACTATGAGACTACATTGAATCTTTAGTTCTTTTGAATCTCATATTTATGATCATATGAATCAATCCAAGTAAAATCATTTTGATCTGAGAAGATACCTTCCTCATCCATGAACAAGGATTCAAAAGAAGATAAATTTCAGGTATAGAAGTAACCATTAAAATTTTTAAACCTCATTGAGCTTATATGATGATAAATTTTTAACTCTTGAATACCTAAAGATTCAAAAGAAGATCAATAATAAGATGAAATATAAACTCAAAAAAATTGAGGAGTAATTTAGTGTGTATGAGGTAAGAATGGATGAAGACACTAAGGAGCATGAAGTCATTGTCAAGCATCTCAGTTTTCAACTAGAAATTTTATCTACAAGATTGAAATCTAAATAAGATGAATGTGCAAGGTATGTAATCAAAAAAGAGTCATTGAAATCTTATTTATAGAAGAAATCTAGTAAGGTAATGTCATTTATGATATTTGAGAAGAACTCAAGTGATCAAAATAATATTTTAAATGATAGAAAGCATGTAAGTGATAAGACTAGTCTTGGATACAAAGAAGAACCATAGACTATAACTCAAGACAAGATGAAGACAAATGTGAATAGGTAAAATCATCCTTTGAATTCAAATCATTAGGCAAGAATGAAGGTGCTAGCAGAATAAATACAAATCAGATCAAATAACCAAATGCCACGAGGTTTAAAAATTTCAACGGTTACTTTTATACTTGTAATAAGTTTGGGTATAAAGCTAAAGAATGTAGAAAACCTTATAAAAATGAGTTTTCATGGGACTGTGATGGGGGTCATTAGTCAAAATATGTGAGAAAGGTTGAGTGTTTTAACTATCTTAATGAGGGACATTTTTATAAGCATTGTCCAAATAAGGAAAGGCAAGGCAAGTCTTCTTCAAAAAGAGAAGTTTGTTCTAATTGTCATGACATTGGCCACATTGATAGTTTTTATCTAAACAAGGTAAGACAAGCCTATTTTTCATTAAGGAGTATTGTTTTCTACAACTATGAATAGAAACATCACATTACTAGATTCTTCAACAAAAGCTATATAAGTCAGAATAGGTTTACTCAGGTTCCTAGAGTGAAAGGAAGAAGGAAACTCAGCTCATAGAAACCAAAGGTGTTAAGTGTGAGTCATGATGAGTTTATAGGTCCAAGTAATTTATTTTATATTTTAGAGAATGCTTCAAAAGTTGAAGAGTAAGGGATCTAAATGTCTGTTCATGTTGAGAATGAAGAGACCAAGCTCAAAGAGCAGACCAAGGTACTATTTGATGCTAGTCCTGAGATGTGTATGGATCTAACTGAACATCTTGCTATTTTTTAGAAATCTTGATGCAAATAACATCAATTATTAGTGCCTAAGGTTGGCTCTTCAAATGAAAAGGTTTTTCAAGATTTTATAGTTGTTCCATGTGTTGTCAATTTCATCTTATATGAGAAGTAAAATGATATAGAAAAGGAACCAATTGTCATAGTTTAGACTAAAAAGAAGAAGAATAAGATCAAGAAGTCTTATAGTTATAAGAGGATTTTTGTGGTTAGTAAGGATATGTGGGCCACTCCTAGCTTCACTTTGTTATAGAGAATTATGGTGTAAAGGATGTCTTTATCTATGCTTCTTAAGAGACTCCTTTCAATGGAAAAGAATGTGTTTCTATGGTGTTCTTTATATGGTCCTATAAGGATAGCTATGAATGTTTATAGCTGGATAATGTATATTCAAGTGGAAGATATGTTGTTGTGATGTTAGAGTGATGTCATAGTTGTATATGGTCAGTCTATAAGGTTAGATTGAAGGTTTTCAAGTGGAAAAAGAGGATCCATGATTTTTAAAGATGATATTTTTTCATAAAAGATCTATTAACCTTATTATATCATCCTCTAGGTAGTATTTCTATCTAAGGGTATGTTAAAGTGAAATTAGTGACTTTTGAGTGATCTCAACTTTCTAAATCTTTGGCTTAAGGGCAAGTAGGCCTAAATTAGGTTATAGGATGTATGGGATAAAAAATATGTGGATGTTCAAATCTTGGTCTATAAGTGTGTTATTTGTGTCTCCATGTGTACAAATAGTTTCAGAGGTGGATGTCAACCAGAAGAAGGTTCATTAACTCTATCTTTTAGAGATTCTAGGGTTTTGAAATATTCTAAACAATGGTTTTCTTTGTGATTTGAGGTCATAGGATTCTTAATATTTTGAATGGGCCAAATGGGTTTTTAAATCAATATTTATAGAGATTTTAACATTTTCATTTTTCAAATTGTTCATGTATTTGTTAAGATGGAGGCTTAATTGACAAGTAGGTTTGTGAAGGAAGTATATTGTATAGGATGAGCTAGTTGTTTCAAATTGGTGTGATTAAGGAGAAATATGAGATTTCTCTAGATATGAAGTTTTAGGTCTTGATTGTATGTCTACTAAAAGGTTTGGGATCTTCAAGTTTTAGGTAGGGCTATAAGGAGACTAGATAGGCCTATTAAGAATAAGAGTGTTTTTTGTTAAATTTATCTATAAAAAAAAGAATGAGTATTTCAAGGTGATTTTTGAAGTTGTTTTAGAGAATTTTTTATATTTGGTAAGTGGAATGATGCTTTGTTGTTGGTCCTTGAGGTGGTTTCATAAAGAAGGATAATAAACCTATATGGTGGTTCTTCATGATGTATGGAGATCTAAAGATGCTGAAGTGATAAAATGACTCAAAAATCTTATGGTGAGTCCATATTATATGTTTCTTGGTGAGTTACATTAGGTTTTAGTACTTTTGTGTGTTCTTTCTTCATTGATTATAGTGCTTGGTTAAAGAGAGTGTTGGCATTGAACATGAGGAAGTTGACAAGCCAAGAAGAGGTAAGCTCAAGGTGAGGGGTGGTTTTTAATATCTTTATAAAATGGTATTATAATATTTATAATATTTTTAGGTCCTCAATATTAATTGGTTCCCACTTTGTCATTGTGTTAAAGGGGGAAAAAGTCCTTATTGTGAGAGTGCTTAAAGAAAGAGAAGGAAGGTGAGATATATAATGTGTGTTGACATCAATGAAAAAAGGGGAGATTATTAGAGAGTTATTACTGATTTCAGAGTGATTTCATGAAGGTTTCTAAGTGAGTGGATGAATTACCTTTTTATCCTAAGTGACAATGACAAAGTGTGCAATGTGTTTGTCCTAGTATGCTTGAAAGAGGTTTGGTTGATCTTCAGTTTTGACATGGATAGAGATGTTGAGGGATTAGTATGGAGTATTAAGCATGTGCAAGGGGTCCTATATGATTTTTTATATTATTTTATTTCTTGTGTGCATGAATGGATTTCATCGTTTTGATCATTATTTTTAGCAAGACCTTTTTGGTCTAGTGGCATAAAAACTGAGTAGATAGTTTGATGACATCACCATTATTGCATGTGGATGAGCAGGGGGATTTGGTCATATGGTTATGATCATGTTTGTACATAGTTTCTATGTGTAAATTATCAAGTCTAATATGAAGTGTGATAAAATATATGTAAGTGAAAAGTTGGGCTCTTGGGCATTTTGATAGTGTTTTCCCATACTTAGCTAAATTTTCAATGTGGCAAGAAAATATGATTAGGCATTTTGATGGTGTAAATTATCAAGTCTGATATGAAGTGTGATAAAATATATGTAAGTGAAAATTTGGGCTCTTGGGAATTTTGAGAGTGTTTTCCCATACTTAGCTAAATTTTCAATGTGGCAAGAAAATATGATTAGGCATTTTAATGGTAGAATATATTGCATGTGTGGATCCTTAAAAAAAAGGTTATCATATAGGTTTTTTAATTTTTGTTCCTTATTAATATTTTTATAAATTTAAATTTAAGTGATGAACAACATTAAAAACTATGCATATGCAAATTTAACCTTTCCAGATAGTTATAGGCATAGTTGGCTTTGTGAGCAAATAAATCTAAGGAGCAATTTCAATGTAATGATATCTCAAACATGTGAGGATTTAAAGAGAATATTTAAATATTTTTGGATTATCCTATGTTAGGAGATCATATGGTCTATATTTTAAAACATGCACATTAGCGAAGCAAAAGATATGGAGGTGCAAAGTTGACCTTCCAGGTAGATAAACAATAGTCCCCATACTTAGTCTATTTTGCATGATGTTAAAGACCAAGAATAGATGCATATATAATGGATCATAGGTGTTTTTATAGTGAATATATATGGTGCAAATCAATTCAAAGAGGTTGAATTGTTTTTTTGTTAGCAGAATTAAAGACTAAGACCAAATGAAGATCTAACGGTGTGTAGGCGATTGTACAAAATTGATCTAATAGTGCGTGTTGAGTGAGATGATAAGAAGTGCATTATTTTTATTATTGTAAGTGATTAAAAGGCATATTATGGTGTCAAGTTTCATTATAATGGGGGTTTTGAGTAAGATATAATGGTGAGTGCTATACGATAAAGGCCTGGCTGATATGTAGAGATTGATGGTGCACAATCAATAGTACATGATTACATGAGATGAGAGTCAATTTTTAGATGTTTGAAAAAATTAGTGTTAAAAAATGAGTTAAAGGTAGACATTAGTAAAATAATATAGATGATTTTTGATTGATCTAAATCAGTGAGGGCATAAGATGTGTGTATAGTGTTCAATGTTTAATTATGATCATTTGAATTCAAATATTTGAATTTAACAAAGCAAAGACCAATGCCTGGTTATTAAGACATAAATTTCAATATCTACATTATTTGACCATGGTATAAAAAATTAATTTGTATAAGAATCCAATTCACATATGTGAATATATATTTTAAGGTCTGAATTTATGTACAAACAAAGGTATTGAGCTCCAAATTTTCCTGTCTTTGACTATGTTCTATAAGTAAACTGAGAAGGGTAATTAATCTTATTCTAATGTTTTTTTGATGTTTCATGATGAATTTTATATTATAAAATATTTTATAATACATGAGTTTCATTTGTGTACATTATTAATGTTTAAAAAATCATATGTATTATGAATAAAGGTTTAAAAATTGATTGTGTATTCATTCACAGTCATTACGTGTACAAAATGTTGTTTGAGAAAATTGTGCTTTAACATAAGAGTGTTTTGGCAACTATGATCATTTGAGGATGTCAAAGGGGTCATGAGCAATGGGTCCATGAATTTGGAAGTGGTCCTATGTTTTTATTTTACTCAGAAGTGTCAAAGAGATGAATGGGTCTCCATAGGGCCTAAAAGGTGGCTTAGGCTTATTTGAAAGAGTGTTGTGTGTATTTGTGACCCATGTAAGATGCCTTAAGGATTAAGGTATGTATTATGGCTAATAATGAAATGTTATGATCTTGATATTCATGAATTATCTATATATAGTCAAACTAAATATGATGGTTTCTAAGAATTTAGAGAAGACATGTGCAAGGTGTGCATATGAGATAGAGAGGGAGTTTATGCAAGTGTTTAAAAAATAAAGAAAAATCATCAGGTGTTGAAGACATCAAGTTTTAAGGTGGATATGTTCAATTCAATGTAGGATCTAAAGGACTTCATCTTACTTAAGGGAAGTTTCTCTTTGTGAAATAGGTGTTTTAATAAAGCCCTTTGATAATGAAGATTTGATAAAGGTACTCTGATCTAAAGAAGTTGACTAGTCTCTTATTTGTAATTTATTATAAGCTAAGTATTCCATGTGTTAAAAGATTGATATTGGGTTTTATTCCCCATGAGGGTTTCCCATAGGAACTATATGTTATGTGTTTGATCTTGTGTATGCTTTAAATGAATGATCTCTCTTGTTAATGTCACTTGACCAAGTTGTTATATGTTGATTGTCTAATAGTTTGAAAGGATTGGAATAGAAATTGAATTATATATGCTCATTGATTCACCCCCTCTTAGTGATTTTAACTCTAACATTATGTTTATCTCATAACATTGATTCAATTTAAAGGGTAGACAAAGAAAAAATTTAAGACTTTCTTATGACTTGATTTGAAACACCTCAAAAAACTATTAAAGAAACTTTCCAATCATTTTCTCCTAACTTTGATTCATCCAAGCCTCCCCAACCTTAAAATTGAGCATCCAATTCAACTAATTTTTTCCCAACCTACCCACCCTTTAGTCTAGAATAACTTAGGAATAAATTGACACCCTCTAAACCCATGATCTTTGATCCTTCCAAACCTCCTCCAAAATGGTACAATCCTGATAAGTTTTGTTGGTGGCATGATATTATAGGTTTTTCCTCATAATTATTGTCATGGTATTCATCTATTTCTTATTTATTCCTTACTTGGTGTGTATTTCAATATTTATACTCTCATAAAACAATGTTATCAAGACTATCTTTCAGATTCACAAATTCAATCTCAAGAATCATAATCATATCAAAATCACCTACCTAATGATCAACAAGAATTATCCCATACCTACACCTCATCCAATAATGTTGTTCAAATCATAGTTGATCCTTATTCCTATAACAATAAGGAAATGTTAGATAACATGAAAAAATTTAAACATATCATTGCATCCATCAAACCTTAACCTCTTAGGTCACATGAACCAAAGGAGTATCTAGTTCAAATTGCTACTCCAAAGCATATCATACATGGTCATCCTTTACCTCGTTTACCTCTTCATACCTCTCTTACACATCACATGTCAGATTTAGCATCCCTAAAATCTAAAAAAATAATACATTTACGTTTCTCCACATGAACCTACCAATCTAATGCAAATCATTTTAATGCTTCAATGTTACTTCAATCGACTTCATATGTTGGTGCATCTTGTGATGCCCATACACATGTCCCTTCAGAATTTGGGGCATCATGTGATGACCAAACCTACATACAATTACACATTGAGATGTCTTATGATTCCCACTCTTATTATACAATTCATAATAATAAGAAATTTCAGCTTCAAGAAATCTTCTGAGACTTATAGACTTATATTTCATGTGCTCATATTTAATACAAATATTTTCATAGATCTTATTAATTTTTGTATCATGTTTCTTTTTTTTTTTTACACTTCACCTTATTTTTAGTCACACTTTCATAAGATCATTGTTTCTTTTGGGTTCTTTAGTTTTATTCCCCATTACATTTTCCATTTGTTTTCATTTTTATCCTTATGTATATCTTTCATTGTTGTCTTTTTATGTCATTTTTTTGCCTTAGTGGTTGTATGATTATTTCCCCCTTATTTAATATTCAGCTTATTGGTGTTCACCATGTGAGTTCTAGTGTAAGAACATGGATAAGACCTATACTTCCTCATAAATTACCACATTAAAACATCTTTAAACCATTTTTTTGGATTACTACTACTTTCATTGGTGCTTATACTAAATCCATTGTAGGTTAGTATGGATTTTTTGGTGACATGACTATCATAATCATATACCCATACCTTTCATAACATTATTTTACCTCCTTGTAATAAACTATAAGCATTTTCATCATTTTATCACTTATTACATTGATGGATCTCTTATGAGTCCCATATTTCCCTTATTTTATTTCATTTGAGGCTCACATTAGTTAATTTTGATATTACACACTTCCTTGTGGGCAAGTATAGGAGTCTTTAAACACCTTAGTAATTAGGACCTTTTTTCTAGTGACCAAGTGTAAGATATCTTGTGTTTGTCATATTTAACACCCATATTTGGTTTTCAAAATCTGTATGGATGAGGAATAGAAAAAAGACATCAAGAAAGCTAAAATACGAAATCATAAAATACACATAAAAGGGTATGATGCAAAAGGGAACTTAAATTTTTTTAGAAAGTTAAATCATACTAAAAGATGTGATTATAAGTACATCTCCTTCTTCTAGTTTAAGTTCAAGCTCCTTAGTTGGCCTCATAATAAATTGAAGGTCCTTTGAGGTATGGTAGGCTAGTAGATTATAAAAAGAGAATAAAAAAATATTTTAGTGCTACCTACTTTCTCACACAAGTACCCAATATTAATAGTAGACTAACAAATCTATAAGGTGTCCTAAGGAAATTGGAACACATTATGGGAAGGTAAAATTTTCATGTATATGGGATTCATGCAGTGATATATATACTTCACTTGTCAAAATGTCCCAAGTCCTACCTGTTGATAGTTCTTAGCCTTTCTCACTTTCCTAATATGTATCATTCATTATAAGGGCATTCACATCACCCATGTAGTGCTTCACAGTCCTTATTTACATCATATTTTACTTATATTCCCATTTTTGAATATTGCTTGTAGTTGACCACATCCCTAATCACATTTACCTTATTACACCTCTTGGTTTATAGTTTGTGAGTTTTATTATATGACCTTGGATAGGACCAGGCCTTCCTCAAAAACACACTTACACCATTTTCTTACTACACCATCTCATTGTCATACTAGTCATGTCATTAGGTAGTTGTGTTTTCTAACATTGTATCTCAAAATAAGAATTAAGTTTGAGTTTTCATCCTTTTATAGTTATTTTCCTTATATTTCCCTTTTTTGATATTGTTTGTAGTCGATCACATCTCTGATCACATCTACCTTAGTACACATCTTGGTTTATATTTTGTGAGTTGTATTATAAGGCCTTGAATAGGACCAGGCCTTCCTCACAAGCACCATTACACCATTTTCTTACCACACCATCTCATTATCATACTAGTCATGTCATTATATGGTTATGTTTTCAAACATTGTATCTCAAAACAAGCATTAAGTTTGATTTTTCATCCTTTTAGAGCTTTTTGATTTTTGTATATCTATAATGCCCTTGTTTATTTTTGGGACCTCCATTATATTACATACAACATTTGGAATTATTACATGTTTCTATTTTTGTATGACTTATTCATATTTGTCTTACATATTGACTTACATTTCATTTTCCCTTATTTATGCTTTACTCACCTTCATTTGACATAATAGTCTTACATCTTGAATTGCATTTCATTTTCAGTCATTTATGTTTTTGTTTATGTTTGATTCGACATGGTTATCTTATATGGAGTTACTTTTCACTTTATTACATATTTTATTTAATTTTTTTTCACATTTATTTTTCATTTGTAATTCATGTTTTACATACTTCTTAATGTGATTTAGTATGTTCTACATTCCTTTTTGCCACTCATGTTTTACATACTTCCAAACATGATTTAGTATGTTCTAAATCCATTTTTTCCATTTATGTTTTACATGCTTTTCAATGTGACTTAGTGTGTTCTAAAATCATTTGTCATTCATTTTCCATCATTTTGTCACTCAATTATCCTCAATCTTGATTTGACAATTTTTCTAAGACCCTCATATATTTGTCTCTACTAACTCTTTTTAAAAACCACAAAATTTTATAGAATAATAATATCATACAGAATATTTTCCTATACTATAGTCCTATATTCTAAACATTTCAATTTTTGGCTATTTTTTGTACTAATCTCTATAGGGTTGCCTAATGTTCTTCACATTTGGGCACCTTCACTTCTCTTCCAATCTCCTTATTTATAATAGAAATAAGGTAAGTAAAGTTATGTATTTTCAAATTCTATCCTTTAATTTAAATATTTTATCCTTACTTCATTTTACTTAGCATCAACATTATGTGTTATCATGTTTTATTCGCGAAGCACCATCCTGTGTTGCACTCACATGACACGTGATGAAATTCACGTGGGGAATATGTATATACATAATATTTTAATTTTTAATTGATTATTGACACTTGTATATTTTAAAAACCCATTGAGTCTCAATCTCTCTAAGTTTATGCCTTAAGGGTACACCAAGAAATGGGTGGGCAGACCATTGTTGTTTCAAAGGATTGTTCTCCCTTTTACCACTTGTTATCTACACACTTGTCTCCTAAAAACATTATACCTAATCATGTTATTATCTATTTCACCTTCATTCATTTTCCACTTTCATTTACCTTCTCCATAAATTAAATCCCCTTTCATTAGTTTTAAAACTATGTCAGCTAGGTTGACCTTGTATTGTTTTATCATGAACCCACAGTGCCAATGTTCATTTTTAGCATGGATTATTATCCAAAACTTTATTAGGTCAATTGGGATAACCCTATTAGATATAATTTTTGTAAGGTTTTAGGGTTAGAGTTGTATACACCTAAAACTAGCCATCAATAACCTTCAACTAGGATTTTGACCAATTTATACCTAAAATTCATAATTTGGCCTAAAAACACTAAATCACAATAAAATATTTAAACCTGATATAGTCAAGTGATGATTTTGGCTAGGGTATCCATAAATGGGGTAACGTAATTTATGGGACAACTAACTTTGATCAAATCATGTCAAGTCAAAATGCTAATTTTGCACTTGGATGCTATGGAGTTTTCTTTTTTGTCAAATCTCTTATACAAGACACATGCCTTTGCTATTTTGTGTTAAAAATATCCTAAATGGGATAACAATTCTAACACATCTAGCATTGACTTCCAATTCCAATCTAGTTAGATTTTGGACCAATAACAAGGCATTCTGATCAATTTGAGTAATTTGTGCACAAAATTCTTAATCATGCTTAAGATATTATTAAACCAAATTAGAGCCTAATTAATAATTCCATGGAAACTTGCTTAATACTTATTTTTAGAAATGAATATTGAATATATGCATCATCAACTGACATCATTTCTTGGGAAGACATCTCTAGGTCATAAATTCATAAAATATCAAGGTTAACCCCTACCATGCCTCATCAATGCCTCCCATGCCTCTTAAACACCACTCTATCCTAAATATTGATGAACCTATTTATGGATTGTTAATTTAGTATTTAGATTGATGCCTAGCCACACATCCCAATCTTGAGATGGATAGTTCCAGTTGATTCTAGCCATTTTACAAAATCTATAAATAGAGAGGCCATGAACATCATTTTAAAGATATTTTGGTGGAAATTTATTATGCTCAAATATATTCAAAAATATTGGATATTACAAAGTTATAATGCATAAATAATTAAAAAATACATTAAAATTAGTGTTATAATGTCTAAATATTGAGCCAAGCCAAGCCAAACCAAAGCCACAAGGTGCCAAGTAGAAGAGGAGATAGACAAGACTGCTTTGATGAAAACTTCATGAACACAAGTTGAGCAAGCCATTACTACAAGATAATTTGGAGCATTCAAGGGAGGTGAATTTTTTTTATCTTTCATGTTTTACTTGTGTTTTCATTCTAGTATTGTTAATTAAGCTCAACCAAGTAACAAGGCCTAGAGATGTATGTTAGTTAGTGTGTTATTTTTTCAATTTGATTTCATTTTATCACTAACAAGATACTAACACCTCTCTTGATTCAAATTCCTAGTTCACATAATGGCACACCTGGCGGGATGCAAATAACATCACAAAATTGATCACAATACTCTTTTAAACAACTCACTAACTTTTGTTATGCAGAATCATGGAGTGGGAGGCTCAAAAGAGTGAAAAAATCAAGTAAATTTTTTTTATATAAGTCAAAAATTTTCCTAAACAAAGTCACAAGATTTTCATTCAAATTCATGGTATTGTGTTTTAACTATGTTTTGTGGCTTAATATTTGTATCTATCTACATGTCCAGTACATATATTGCAATCCCACTACTTACAAGTTTTGATATTATAGTCTCGATACTTGCATGTAGTAGTATTGTAATCCTGATACTCTCTTGATTGACAAAGTGGTGATATTATCACTATGAATCATGGTATTGTAGTGAGATAAGCCATTTTCTAGACCTTTGTTTGGGGTCATTCAGACTCTATTTTTGATGATGTTTTTAAAAAACATGTGTTTTCTTCCAAATCTTATGAATATGCAAATGGTTTTAGTTGACTTTGTATATTTTTTTTCAAATTTGTTAAAACCAAGAGTAGGAAGACTGTCAATCTAACTAGTAGTATTGTCAACCCAACTCATGGTATTGTTACCTTGACTCATGGTATTATTACCCTGAGTCATGATATTATAGACCCAAGTAGTAGGATGTTTTTTTTGTTAAACTAACCTAAATAGTAGAATTGTTGACCCAAGTGGTAGTTTGATAGAGTTGTGGAATTGCTCTGTCAAGTAGTGGGATTGCATTATGTCAACCTGAGAGCTCATTTTCTTAAGTTGATTATTTCATCTTTAAAAGTACTTCAAAGCTAAATGATTTTCTAACATTTTTCTTGTAAGATTTACTAGAAAAATCATCAAACCATGATTAAATAGATATTTTTAAACTTCTTTTGGGGTGTTTTAAAAATAATCAAACCTTTCATTTTGGTGCTTAAAGGAAATCATTTAGGGTGTTATTTATTAAATTTTGTAGTTAGCTTTCAAAGTTACAAATTAAGACCAAGGGGTCAAAAGAACACCACCTAATTTTTCAACTTGGTGCTTAAAATTTAACTCACTTGTCTAAATTTTGTCTTCAATATTTTTTTAGTTTTTGATTGTCAAAGAGAAGGATGTCACACATAAGCTATTATACTTGTACCCTTTAGGTAACCCTTGGAATCAGAAGCACCTTCCTTTTTGTAAAAAACCTAGTCTAAGGTTTAGAAATAATGTCATCTAAATTAATCCCCAAAAACTCATCATAGTTTGGGTGACCTTGAAAATGACCCTAAAATGTTTGTATTAGTGATTTATTTGTTATGCATCATGGATTGAAAGTGGGACATCATTACCTCCCACGAGTTCTTTATGGAAGATTTGACCTAGGGTTTCATCTCTTAAAATTGACTTCACCCACTCTCATGAGGATCAAAAGATTTGAGCAGTTAAACCACCTTCTAGTGATGGAGTTTCACACGAGACATATTTTCACATTGGATTTCACACTACACTGAGTGAACACCAATATGTAGTGGTTGCAAAAAGGACTATATCATTTTGCAATAAGCTAAGTACCAAGGACACCCAATTTCCATACTTTTCTTTTGCTTCATTTGACATGAGAGTCATTATGTAATTGATTCCCCTAGAAACACTTGAAATCTTGATAGTTTAGTCAACCCTAGATTTACATACCCTTGTTAGGATATGGATGATTATAATTAGAGTATTTTGGTCATTTTAATTAGTATATTTTGAGACTAAAATGTGATTCTTTGTTTGTAAACCATGTCAAAATAAATTTATTTATACACCACTCTTTTGTCTAAAGAGGCATTATGTTGGCTATTTTACACCACACTTATGCCTTGAAATTTTTTCTAAACCTGTTTATGTGTGTGTCAATTTGAGTTTAGGAGGGTAGCATTATACTACCTAAATCATGTCAAACCAATTTTGCATTTGAGTAGTTCGAAGCATAACATAGATCACATCATTCGATCATGCTTATGCCATTAGGATGCTCAATTTATTTCAAGACTTATTTTACCTTGTATAAAAAACTATTTGTTTTAAACCATGTCATGTATACCTTTTGGACCTTTGTCTTGATTTGTCATGTTATCCAATCTTGTCTAGCTTCTTTTGTCAAATCCTAGTTTTTAATTAACCTTGTCAATTTTGGATTCAAACATTGATTGATTTTTGTTTAGGCCTTAATTCATGGGGTTGATACACAAATCTTTCTCTTTTGGGTTTCTTAAATTTGATTAAATGATTACCCAAATTTGAAAACTATTGATGATTTATTTATTTAAATGACTATTCTTATCATTGTTTGTGCCTTTATTTGGTAGAATACAACCTTTCTTAAAAGAGACTTTCATCTTATGCCCTATGCCAATTGATCATGTTTATGTTTGATTTCATGTGTCGAGTCTATGTTAAAGTTGATTCCAAACTTGTTAGATTATATCCAATCACATCATGCCTTTGTTTCAAGTCTATAGTTTGATGTCATTTGGCCAAAAGTCCTATCATAGCCTATTTGAGCCTAGCTTTTAACTCTATCTTTGGACAAAAGACCTAAAAATTATTTTCCCTTTCCTAGTTTAGATCTTACTTAGAACACTTTGGCCTAGACCTTTGACATGCTAGTTTTTATTCAGATGTTTGACCTTTGGTGTGTACGACATTTGAAATTAGAATATTTTATGCCAATTCTTACCACAAACAATTTTTGAGATACATCTCCATTTTCAAACCACATTGGAGATACAACTCCACCTTCGACCAAGTTAGAATATGTTTGAACCATTTTTATTTTGGACATAATTGTTTAGAGTTTACAAAACTCTAGGCCTTTTATTTTGGAGATTTCATCATTTATGCAGATATGTATAGCTACACCTATGGTGGAGTCATGTATAATCCAACTTATGATAGAATGACCACACAAAATGACTTTTATGGCTTTAGTCAAGACCCCAATGATACTAATATGGTTTTTAAGATAGATTTCTATCCACCTTATAATAATCATTTATGGGAAAAAAAATTTGAACCAACTTGAAATCCAACTTCAGACCTTGATTGGTATAAAAGGCTTGTGATGAGGACTTTGAAGACCCAACTATAGATAATGTTGTTTGGGATACAAATATGTATTGTATTTACAATAATCAGTACATGGAACATAGTCAAGAACCATATTATGATCCAACTACAGATTGGGATGATATGGTTTATGAGGAGGACTTAGATGCATTAGCTTGTGTGAGCAACCATGCTCCACACCAACCCATTACCATTCTAATACCTTGTCCTTTAGTTCATATGAGAAATCATGCTCCCTAATGCCCTACCATTATCCAATCATAACCCATTCCTCATCTAGTACCAATCCCATCAAACCTCAACTAATCTAATAATTTGAAGACCAAGTTGTGTTAAAAAATGGTATTTTCTAACTCATTAGAAACCAAGGCCAAGAAAACCAACCAATCAGAGATGTTTTTGTTGAACCAACTACTTGTGATAATTCAACCTATGATGAATCACCTATTTATCCTATATTACTTGTCGAGGAGTCTCACACTGATAAGCTAGTCTTTGCTGAGTCACTTCTTAATGATTATCACCACTTTTAGGCAAATCATTACCCTGATTATATGCCTATTTTTTAATAGCCTTCTATTGACAAACTAGTCTCTGAGGAGTTATCTCTTGACCTTTTTCCCATCGTAGAGGAGACCCACTCTAACAAACTACTTTTTGTGGAGCCCATTATGGCATCATAGGCTATTACTTGTCTAATACCAAACATTCAACAATAAATCATTATCATATAGTACCTATCAAATGAAGAATAAGAATTAGAGTCAGGTTTTATTCTTAAACCAACATCAAATTTAGCATCATAATCAAAATCAACATCAGTCTCAACATTGGATTCAGAGTCCCTTGAGTTAAAATCAGATTCAAAATAAAAATATGTTCATGGTTGTTACAACATTGGTTATGCATGCCTCATAGATCAATTTAAATACATTTGTGATCCTTCTATAATTTTTTAGGATGAGTACTTTAGCATCACCACAAGTTATCCTAGTATCTTTTATGAGGATTATGTTGCTAACCCCCATTTGATTACCATTTCACAAGCCATTTACCTCAACCAACATAGCCATATTATTGATATTTTATTTCCCACAAGTGTTGATTGGGACCAATAGAATCACACTTTGTTGAACTAAATCCATGGTGACATAGTAGTTTAAGAATATCAAGGAGGCTGAGATCACATTCATGTAGTCAAAGAACACTCTCCTAGTGAAACCTTTTCAGAGACACTAGGTGACAAGCAAATTTCAAACATATCATCTTTTATTGAAATTTTTTCAAAATAACTTGAAGACAATGAAAGTCAAAAGCCAATGTTCATTAGTGAACCATTTTTAGAGGTTTTATGGGACAATCAACACAACTTCAATGGTGAAAACCTTTTCGAGGTGCCAGTAGCTGAGAATAAAAGTTCTTCAATGCTTGATGAAGATAATATCAAAGATCAAATCAAAATAAATTTAAATATATAGCCTAATTATATTGTAGCTACTCTCAAGCCCAAATAACAAAAAAAATTGGAGCTCTTATCAAGAGAATATTTAGAAGTCTTCAACCCTACCACAACCAAAGTTATGTTGAATCTGACATCAACAACATTATATGTGATTGAAAGTAATGATCTTCATTTATTTCTCTACCATTACATATTCCATTATCATCTACCATTTCATTTCAAAAAAAAAACTTACCATCCATTATATTTCCTTGTTTACCATCCACGGCCACACTTTCCTTTGTAGAGGCTAAAAATATATTTTGATGCTTAAAGGAATCAGAATCAACAACCAATGAAGATCACAAAAGAATTCTCAAAATCTAAATCTAAACGTAGTTATTCATAGAGTAGATATTTACATAAGGTGTGGGATAAAAATTAACATGATCAAGTATTATATTTATATCATTTTTTAATTAGGATGTGTATCTCCCCATTCGAAGGAATAAAATAATAAAAAATGACACCCAAGCCAAAAAAATGTACCATATCATTTCAGATTACCATGAGATTACCATTGTTACATATATTTTTTCCAATATCACATATCCTTCCATTTACCCCATCACTTTGGGGAAACCTTCTCAACATCCTTATTTATCATTCTAGCATCCTACTAGTCCATGATTATTCTTAGCAAGACTGTGCCGTTTTACCATATCAGTCCTATCTAGACCAAAGCCTATTTTTAGTCATCCTACCCAATCCTATTTTGATATTAGTTCATTTGGTTCTTACCATACCTTTTTGAGATGATTTTGATCAAGTTTTAATAATTAATCAAATTTGTGTTTATAATGATAGTTTATGAAAGTAGTGTGATAGTTGATCTGGCAAGGTATCTTTCATTTTCCATCCTATATCAAGTTTGTTTATGTGAGCTTGATTATAACTACCTATGGGAAAACTAATGTTTCATCAATATTGCTACTAATTATAATTGCCTATGGGAAAATTAGTATCATTGACTTATACCATTGTATCCTAGTTATAACCATCTATGGACAAACTAGGGGCAACGCATGTTTATCATGCATTATTGCATCACCTGGCCATCATTATTTTCATTTGACCAGACATTTGTCATATTTGAGAACTTGTTAGGACCTTGTTGTTTTTTCCCCACCTTTTGTGTGGACAAAATTACTATGACTTGAGGTCATTTTAGGACTATGTGGGTTGCACTCAATTCATGTTGAAGTCACCTCAGTCCCCCATTCCATACACTCACTATTTTATGAGTAACCTAAGATAAACTCTCTCTTCATTTTACAAGTAGGTATCTTTTCATTCTCTGACAAGTTGAGATGCCTCAAAATTCTAAAAAAAATTCAAATATTTCAAAATCCAAAAACATTTTTCCTATCTAAGCTTAGTTCGTTATCCTCAATCCACCTTACTAGGGCAAAGTCATTGTTAGGATGTCTTCTTTTGCTTTTATTTTTAGGATTCTAGTTTGTTTTTTTAGTTTAAGTTATTTATTTATTTGTTTGTTTTCCTATTTGTTTGTTTATTTTTTATCTTTCCTATTTATTTACTTTCACACTATTGCCTTCATTCGGTCTATATGTATGCATTGGGTGATTCTTTGCACTCATTATTTTTGAGTTTATCCATATTCATAAGTCAACATTATCATCATGGTTTTTATCATTGGTATATTGTTTTCAATTATTTATTGGATCAGAAGTCAATTCTTTTGTATATTTTAGCCAAGTCTTCATGGTGGTTTATCGTGATGCCTACCATCACATGCTACAACAAAAATAATATTCAAGAAGGTCTATAATGAATGGAGCCATAAAAGTTTCTCCTTGGCACCTTGGCAAATCCTTCCACCCATCTTGATCAAATTAACCCATTTCCTATCATAGTTATATCATTTGTAATAAATACAAACATCTCCTTATTAGTAAGTATAAATAAATAATTTATAATAATAAATCTTATTCTTATATCCACTCTTTCATCACTTTATGCTCACTCATATTTAATTTATATTCTAGGTTATATCATTGAGATATGCATGCTAAGCAACCCTAACTAGGGAACCAATCATCTTTATCCAATCTAAGTCCTCTTAGTGATTATAACTACCTATGGGAAAATCATTATTTTGACATTTATTCCTGATTATAATCACCTTTGGGCAAATCAACATCTTTTTTAAATCAATGCATGTAAGTATTTTGTCATTTGGATTAATCTCAACCATAGGTTAATTCCACCTTTCTTCTTTTTATTTTTAAGGGACCATCCATCAATAAATGTCATAGCCACTCCCTTGTGGGGACATCATCATAGGCTTCCCAAACACCATTTAGAGCTTTGTTGTTCAACCATCATCTTATTTTTTGGCATATGGTCCTTTTTTCATTATTTGAGAAGACATTGATTTGCCTATAGTTTGTAACATCTTCCAAAATAGGGGCAAACTATAGACAACTAAATTTGGCCATCGATAACCTCTAATTAGGATTTTGACCAATTTCCACATAAAATACACAATTTGGCTAAAAAACACTAAAGCATCAAAATCTTTGAACCTAATATATTCAAGTGCTAATTTTGGATAGGGTATCCCTAAATGGGGCAATTTAATTTATGGTCTAGCTAAATTTGATCAAATCATTTCAAGACAAAATGCCAATTTTACACCTAGGTGCTTTGGATTGCTCTTTTTTGTCAAATCTCTTACATGTGAGATGTGCCTTTTTTATTTTAATTTGACAAAATCCTAAATGGGATAATGGTTCTAACACATCTAACATTGACTTTCAATTCCAATCTAGTCAAATTTTAGACCAATAACAAGGCATTTTGATCAATTTAAATAATTTGTGCACAAAGTGTTTATTCATGCTTAAGAGCTAATTAGACTAAATTAGAGGCTAATTAATAATTTCATGAAAACTTGTTGAATACTTATTTTTATAAAATATTGAATGTCTACATCATCAACTCACATCATTTCTTGAGAAGACATCCCTAGGCCATAAATACATAAAATATCAATGTTAACCCCTGCCATGCCCATCAATGCATCTCATGCCTCTTAAATTTACCTCTATCCCAAATATTGATGAGACTATTTATGTATTTTTAATTTAGTATTTATATTTATCCTTAGCCACACATCTCAATCTTGAGATGGATGGTTCAGGTTGATTCTAGCCATTTTCTAAAATCTATAAATAGAGAGGCAATGAACATCATTTCTAAGCTATTTTGGTGTAAATTTATTATGCTCAAATATATTTAAAAATTTTGGATAGTTCAAAGTTATAATGCACAAATAATTTCAAAATACATTTCAATTAGTGTTATAATATCCAAATTTTAAGCCAAGCCAAGCCAAGCCAAAGCCACAAGGTGCCAAGGAGAAGAGGAGATAGCCAATCCTCCTTTGATGAAGACTTCATGAGCACAAGATGAGAAATCCACTACTACAAGATAATTTGGATCATTCAAAGGAGGTGAAATATTTTCTCTTTCATGTTTTAGTTGTGTTTCCATTCTAATATTGTTAACTAAGCTCAACCAAGTAACTAGGCCTAGAAATGTATGTTAGCTAGTGTGTTGGTTTTCTAATTTGATTTCATTTTGTCACTAATAAGATACTAACACCTCTCTTCAGAAAAATTCCTAATTCATAAGAGTTACTTATATATACAAGTATATTTCACCATTATTGAGAGAAGAGAAGAAGCAATATATATTATGCATCGACTTATCTACCATTCTAATTGACGAGAAAGATTACATTTTCATAATTTCTTTGAAGATACTGATATTATCTTATGGAGAATTACATTAGATGCATTGATAGGTTGTGTACCATAGCTATGATTTATCTTTGTCATCCTTACATACCACAACAACCTGTTGTAAAGCACCTTGGCCAAAGGAGAGATTGAGGCTCGAAGTTTGTCTTCAAAGGTAAGTATTCTTAACTTTGTTCATATTTTGTAAGAGTAGATGTATATGCATTTTTAATTATCTTCCATGCATTAGGATTTTGTATAAATTTATATGATTATATATATTCTATATATGTTAAATTTTATTATTTCTAACCCCCACTTTGTGCCACAAGCTTTGGTGAGCACTAGATTAGATTTTACTTTAATTGTTATTAGTTTAGTGAATATAAAACACAATAATCCTTTAGGGTTATTTCATGATTTTTATTGACTAGAGGCTTTATAACCCTCCCTAGCACAATATATTTTGGTAAGAGATACCCTAATCAGGTCTATTGGATACCCATATTAGTCATATTCCCACTTAATAAATGTGTCCCTAATTAGAAGTGTATGGTATGATCTATCTTCTTTAAGTTAGGATTTATTTATAGACACGATTAATTTATTATTGTATACACACATGGTTTTACACTTTGTTGGTGTGTAATACCTTCAAAAATAAAAATTGCTTCTATTATTCTTTATCAGAGACCTCATTGCCTATATATTGAATCATTCACTCCAATAATTAATGTTTATCTACTCTTAACTCCACAAGGTTTCATTCTACAATGATTTTTAAAACATGTTTATTATCTAAAAATGGTTTAGTGTTTCATATCCTATTCTTTGGTGGTCGTGGTGGAGAAACTCTTTAGGTTGGTGCCTTGATATTTCCCCTATGATCTTATGATGTATATAATTTTGTCTATGGTGGTGACTATGCATGAGCTTGGGAATGTGTAGGCAAAGTTTGTTATGTACCTAGAGGTATATATCACCAAGGTTTCATTGATCTTGTAGCTTAGACTATTTATCATATAAATTATAGCTTGGCATCCAAGATGGTAATGAATAATGTAGTGAAATTATTTTTCCTTTGAGAAATTGATGGACTTTAATATGAATCCCATTATACATATTTATGATATATGCATGCCTCTATAGATAATATAAAATATCCTTTATTACCCTATGGTATTAAATAATCATGGATTTAATATCAGCACACCATTAGTTAAACTTAGACAATTTATTATAGTATTTCCCATTTTTGGTGTAGGCCAGGTTAGTGAATGTAGTAGCAAGCCAACATTCTTCATCTGGGTTGACTAGACCCTCTTGTTACTACCACTATGTAAAACAATTTATAAGGACAACAAAATGGTATTAGAACACTTGGGATATTTTAACAAGGACATTATCAATGTTGGTTTGCATCTAAAAGGCCAAAAATTTAGGCCAATTGAAGTTATGATGCATTTGAATCATTCTATGATTAATTTTAATAACTCATTTTGTTTCCTACCATGTGATCTTAGTGGTATGCCAAAATTACTTGGTGATTCACTCAAAGATAATGCACACTGATATGTCATCTATCATGTTGATAGGGATCCCCATGGAATAACTATTATACATTTTAATGTATGTTTGAATTGATGGGTGGATACTTAGTTTTATACGGTAGAATGGATTTTCCATGAGTTGGAAGTCTTATTGCTCATGCTATGGATAGTGTTGATTAAGATGGTAACATCCTATGAAATATGAATCACACCTTAATTATATATACTAAGTAATTTGAGAATTACCTCATCCAAATATCAAAAATTAGGAAGCCTTATGAGTATATTAGTGTTATAATCCTATTGATGGTGTTGTAGTGTTAGGGATCTTGTGTGTGCTTGTTTGAACTAGTCATGGTTGAATATGTTGGATTGTATGGTGTCGATGAAGTTGAAGGGGTATAAAAATGGTATCTAAATTTTTAGAGTGACAACATAATCCCCATTTCCTCTTTATATGTATTTATAATATGTATTATAATTTTTTATTGATCCATCATTCCTATTATAGACTTGCTTTAAAAAAATTATGATTAGAGTGGCAATGTTAAGGAATTTGTGCACAATTCACTAAATTAGCTCAAATCATAGATGTTTTTTTTGAAATGTTTTTAATGTCCCTTGTGTTCTTTTTACCCATTATCATATATCTTTTTCTATTTAAATCCCTCTGGTAAAACTATTTAAATATGTTGAGCTATTTATAAATGATTTTCCATTGTGAATTAATGTCGAATCATTATTAATGATGTGATGGTTTTTATTATGTGTCTAAAAACATTGATCCATCTGATATTAATTATTTATGTGATATTACATCTTATCATGTATCCACTTTCCTTTATTATATATCATTTCATTCTGATAGTTGAAGAAAATATGTAGTCTTTCAAGTGTATCATCATTAATGGTTTTGAATGACCATTGATTATCCTTTCTATGTACCTTGGTTTTCAAAACTTCAATACAAAAATTAATTGATGATCCCCATGTAACTATTTCAAGTTATCTTCACCTTAATTTGGATTTGGTGACATATCACAGTCTATAACTTTAAATATTTAACTCTAGTTATGATGTCCTATAATATCTAAATCACACTGTACAAACACACACAAAACTAAAACAAAAATATGAAAACAAAAAATTAGTTAAAAATCTTAAATTGCATGGTGTTACTCATCACCCTCTCTAAAATTTTATACTATAATTGATAGAAATTAATGATGATAAGGCTTAAGCCTATAACCATTTGCACATATTGGAAGAATGATTCCTTGAATATATTTTAAGATAATTGTTCCATGATATGAGACATCATGAATCATATAAGGTACATTATATTTACATCTAAATTTTCAATAAAATACCTAATATTTCTATCATATTAGAAGACCATTTGTTATGGATATAATTATTTAGATCGTAGATTATGATCATGCCACACTTTATAAATTATCCTATTAATGTCTTGGGTCCATTATGGAATTTTCCTATTTTCCTCCATTTGGTTTCAATCCATTAATGATGTGTATATAATATATATCACTTAGTCTCATGATCATTGAAATATGTAGACTATGAACTATGTTTTCCATATGCATTATTGATTCAAGTCTATTGACCAACTAGAATGGTGTGAAACTTGTCTCATGCTTTTAATTTATCTTGTATACCCATAAAATAGTAGGAATTTGATCCTCCCAATCATCTCTTTGGATGTTTCATATTTTCATGAGAATATAACCAAAGACATTATTTGACCCCTCCACTTGTCGATTGGCTTATAGATGATAAGTTATCCTTTTATGTTTCAATATCATGAATTTTTTAGTGAAATTTTTGATGGTTTTATTTAATAAATGCATACCTATATAATTGATCAATTTTATTATATGCCCAAATATAGTTATAATGTATTCATATAGGACTTGGTTTCATACTTAACATTGTAACTTTGAGTCCTAATGGCTTCCACTGATTTGGTGAAGTGTTTGATTGCATTGATGATGTATCTTACATTACTTCAATTACTAGGTGGATAGATTGGCCTAAAAAAATGATTCCTCATTTGCTCAAATGGATGTTATGCTAAGATAGGATTCAATAAAATCTCATATCTTTAATTAATATTTACTATCCTTTGGTATATATCATAGTGTTCTACAACATGGTGTGCATCATGAAATAAATTTGATCACCATAGACAACTTTATAGTACATTCATTTTAGTGTATTCACCTATAAAATATCCACTTGTGATTCCTTTATGTGCCTCTTCAAGAAGTTGAGGTCATGTTGAAGAGACACACAATCAAGGATCATAATATATAGGTTTTAATGCATGAAACTAAATCTCTATAGATTAGTGACATAGGAAGAACAACTTTGAAATAGAAAAAGCTTGTCTTCATAGCCAAATTTTTTTATTATCATCACTCATTCATTAGCCAAAAAGTACATAGGAAGGTAGATTTTATAGTGAGAAATAAGGTCACCCAAAAATTTAATTAACTCAATTCACAATTATAAAATGACTTAAAGTGCATTCCTCCTAATGACTTACTATTAACCTAAGCAAGTTAATTAGACCATGTAGGTAAAACCACAAGGTTGTAAAAATACTACACTAACACTTTATTAAACATATCTTAGGTGTGTAGAATAATTATGTCCTAATAGAAATAGAACATAGATGTGATCCCTTAGAGGAGGAAATTTTTAGAGGCTCCCAAAACCTAATAAAATCTCATAAATGAAGATACTTGATCTCAGTGAAGGGTTTGGTGAATATATCAATAGTTTTTTCCATTACCTAGATGTAGAGGAGATCAATAGAATGATTATGAATGAGATTATAAATGAAATTCATGTGAATCTTGATATTTTTGGTTTATTTATGGAGGACCATATTCTAATAAATATGTATTATGATTTAGTTCTTGTATAAGATGATTTTTGGTCATTAAAACTAGATACCAAACTCAATGAAATTCCCTTGAAGTCAAATAGCCTAGGTGGTAGCGTTAAGATATCCTATATATTTTATCAAGACCTAATCTAATGAAAAATTATAATCTAAAGTAGAATTATGATATTGAATATTTCTAACCTAATCTAAATATGTATAACCTATAAAATTTATGTTGATGCCTACTCTATAGTGAATCCCAAAACTATGAATATCCTAAATGTAGTGAGAATAGTCTTATCTACTTTCTAGTGGAGCTCATGTGGTTCCCAAGGAAATATTGAGACCAAGCCCAATGCATATGAAATATCAGGTCTAGTGTGTGTAAGGTAGATGAGGCTATTAATAAGTTGTCAAATGAGGTAGCATCAACCAAAGAAGCTGAATGATCAGCCTCAAACATCACACCATATAGGAAATAATTAAAATTTGGCTTACAATTATACATGTTAAGGCTTTCAATAAAATCAAGAACATATATAGATTATGAAATAGTGATTCTAGAGCCAAACTAAGAACTTTAAATCTTGAGGAAGTAATATAGTAACCCCAACTTACTCATTGAAAACCTATTAGATAAAGCAATTTTCACTATTATGATTCTGGATGAACTCCCTATGATAAATAGTTCATCCATGTAGATAACAAAAATCAACAATGAATCATCATATCATAAAGTGTAGACATTCTACTCAGAATGAAATTTGGTGAACCCAATCAAAAGAAGAAAGGAGTGCACATTTAAATACCAACCTCAAGGATCTTGTTTGAAGACATAGATAGATTTCTAAAGTATGTAAACAAAGGAATAATCTTCCATAAATCCTTGTGGCTTATCCATGTAAAGTTAATCTTTGATGTCACCATGAAGAAAGCAAAATTTCACATACATTTGGTGAACATCCTTATGTAGTGCCTATGACTACAACCTTCGATTGAATTTACTTCACTTTGATACTTACATTCAATATCTTTACCTCATCTTTGATGACTTTGATATGTAGGTACATACTTATATTTATAGATGGCTCATATGATCTTCTTTCTTATGCATTATATCTCCTTGAATCATCTAATCAATAAAATTAATCCCCAAGCTATAAGTCTCTTAACAATCTATAGATTCTTTTTTAAGGCCATCTAGCTTGTATCTATATAAACACATAAATTTTATTGGTTAAAATAAAATAAAAAGTTTCATGATAGAATAAAGACAATTTTGAATACCTTTTAACCTATTATAACTTCTCCCAATGTTATTTTGCACAACTTTGTTAGAATAAAACTGATTGAGAGTGGGGGGGTGAATCAGTCTTCAAAAAATTTCTTTAACAATCTTACTTAAGCAATAATATATAATTTAAACAAGCATGTACATCTTACCAAGCATAAGCACCAATCTATAACATCATGAAACTCATGAACATAGTATAAATATGGGAAAACATTAAAGGAAAAAAACCCACAAATGATGTAAAAGGAATATAGTCCTATAATACAAACACCAATTATAGTGAATCACCCACTTAACATGGTACACCAACCCCAACTAGCTAATCACCAACTCAACTAGGCTTTAACAATCACCAACTTATAAGGAGGTACCAACAACTTACATGAATTAGTAGAAACTCAACAACCTAAAAATATTTTATCTCTTTTATAATACCTTGTTTCTCATACAAAAATTATAATCTTTTTCCTCAAGTCTTGTAACACTTCTATCCCTCTCAAACTGGCCTCTAGCCTTCTTCGTTCAACTATCCCACTTCTTGACTCGATTAGGTCATATGACCTTGATCCTCATATGCATAACCTCTATAAAATATTTATTTCTAATCCTATATAATCTTATGATGGTCTATAATACCTTCTTTTTCTTACCAAGTGTTATATTATTCTCTTACACTCTTCACACTCACCACTTCTCTGTTTTCATGTAAATAGGCCTAATTAGCTTTGACTTTATACAAGTCACATCATCTCACTTATATTGGTTTGAATATAGAGTTTCGTAACTTAAAATAGTTCATATGACATATTATATTCTTGAATCAACTAATACATTAGGTCATCCATAGCTTAATAGGATACATTCCTTCTTCAGATCTTATGGAGACCTATTAGTCTTTCTTAGTCATACATTACACTTGGCCTTCCTTATAAAAATTTAAAAAATATAAAACAATATGAAAACCTCAAATTAAACTCAAATATTCATTATCAAACTTAAATTTAGGTCTACAACACTTTTAAGATCTAACCACCACTTGAACCTTTTCTCAAAACATTGTTCACAATAGGCCTATGCATACACAAGAAAATATTTTAAATAACTAAAGCATGAACTCAAATTTAAAAAAAAACCATGGAAAAAAATAACATATAAATAAGCCTCATGAACTTATGGTCATCAAAAACTTCATTATATTCTTCAAATCAAGGTATATAGGCTCAAACTCTTCTTTGTAAGATGCTAACTTTGAACTACCAACTGGCTTCCAAACACAATCATGGAAGCTTAAACTTGTTACACCTAAAATAAAATAATAAAGAATTTTTAATTAATTAAAATAATTATAAAACATAATTATAAACACCTTAAATAAAAATATCATAATCATTAATGGAAAATATTGGTCTCGCAGACCAATTTGTTGACCTTCTCTCTCATAGTCTTTTCTCAACTAGATATATGATTTTGGATTTAATGTTCCAAAATATTAAACTAACTTCCAAGGTTATAAAAAGAATTGATATATAATTAAATTATAAAAAAAATAATTATATTCATTATATATATCAACTCATGGCATAGAGTCTCAAACCCATCATTGCAACCTACTTACTAGAAACTAACAGTTTACCTTAAAGACCAATCATGAAGACTTTTAATTTCAAACACCTATGTAAACACACTAAAATACTTATAATGCATGCATAATATCCTTGGAGATATTTATAACATATCCAAATTCAAAAACACTAATGTATAATGGAAAATATTAGATATATAGATCAATCCCTAGACCTATATTCTCAGAAACACATCAAAACCAAATAAGTCAACTTTTGGGCAACATTTTGTCATATACAATGTGTAGTCATATAGAATGTCAAAATTCATATCTTGAGTGTTTATTGTGACACCTAATCCATAGGACCCTATTTCATGCTCTCATAACCCTTCCAAACACCTTTTTACTTATAATCAGTCATCTATAGACTTATGAGACCTGATTCCAACTTAGCCCAGTTGCATTTCCCATGCTAATTCCATTTGCCCAGGTCCTAACCCTATAAGACAAGATTGATATTTTTTTACTATAGAATATAACCCTAGGATTTCCCATTTAAAATTTTCCTATCCAAACACATTTTGATCCTAAATAACTATTTCATTTTGATTCCTATTCTTCATTATGTTGGCCTAGCGTGAATACATTTAACCCATAACCAATAGATATCTATAAAATCCCTTTCAAATTTCATTTATAATTGGTTTTAAAATATTAAAAAAGAAATAAATAATACAAGAAAGACCACTATAATAAATTTCCCTATTCTCTACATACAACCATCCAATATAGCTACTAGCATATTCAAACTCTCACACTAGTCCCTAGCCATCTCAAGCACACCTATTTTATCATTTTTTCATATAAATAACACTATTTGACAAAGAATATCAAGTGATATAACTACATATGGCTTGATCCATCTTTGAAGTATTGGTATATAGGCAACATGCCCATACAAGGGATGTGGATACATGTTTAGTGCATCTTACACACACTAAACCCTCCCCCCCTCTTTCTCAAGTTTCACTCAAGAATAATAAAGGTATAGGGTTGGAGATTAAATTAAATCTATAAGGAACTCCCTTGACATTCAAGACATGAAATTTCATAGGTAGGCTCACATAGGAACAATAAATTAAACCTAAAAAACATAGATCTCTATGACCAGTTTGGACAATAGTGGCATGACTTAGACTATAATGTTGGATCCTAAAGTGTCCTATTTTTGGCACTCTTATCCTTCTAATAAATGAAATCTATGTCCTGGTTTATGACATTTTATTAGTCCTGCACACCTGGTATCAATCTTTATCTTAGTTGTATCAGCATAGTTTCAAGATAAGTTACATTTCTCCTTAATCATTACTATTTTTAAAAAGCTATGAAGGTCAAATAAATTATACCAATCAGTATTGTAACTATTAAAATATTATTTACTAATTCACTACTTTAGACCCTTAACTAAATTATGAGTAAGACTCCAATAGTCCTAGAATAGATAAATCATTTGATGAACTTGAATTGCTTTGTTTGTACATAAAAATCCTAGAAACCTTAGGGTAAATTCCTTGATAAATTTCCAATAGTTTTTTTTAATTTTTTACCTACATATCTAAATTAAAAAATCACATTAATTTTTAAAATTCCATAGTAATTTTGAAAAAAAAAATTATTTCATTCCAAACCTTAGTTTCATCTACTAGGTCCATTTAAATAAGATTTTTTCCAATATTTTTCTAATTTTTTAATTTTCATATTTCAATAAAAAATTCACATTAATTTTTAAAATTCCTTAGTAATTTAAAAAAATAAATCCTTTTTCAAAACCCTAGTTGCATACACTAAGTCTCATTTCTTTTGAGGTATTACCTTACATGATTGTGAGATTCATATCCTTTTTATGTATTCTCTAGTTTTTTATTTTTAGGACTTTATATTTTTTATATTTAGTACTTTATTTATATATAATTTTTATTATTACAAAAAATTCAATCAATTTTTAGTTTGTTTTCTTACTTTAACAATGGCCCAATACACCAATTTTGATGGAACTAATAAAAGGAAACTTCAAGAACTCTTAACTAAACACCCTAACATGTAAGATGATATGTTTAAAATACTAACATAAGAGAAATAAAAATCAAACAATGGTCAATCCTCTCAAATGATATAGAAATTAGTTGTAAATGACACTACAAGGGAAGATATGTCTCAACAACCCTGTAGAGTAGCCCAACCTTCCTCTATGCCACCATCAACTACAACTAGTACATCTTTGTCTCTTGATGTGGAAGCCCTTCTGTAAAAGACAAAATTTATTCAATCCAAGGTGTTACATGTTGAGCAAGGTGCTTCGAGACTAACACAGGCCTTGGATTCTTTTACTTTACTCCATACACCATTGACATATCATATTGCTTCTACACCCTTGCCACCAAGTTTTATAACCCAATCTCACTCTATATGATGGCAAGACTGATCTAAATACACATCTGAGAGATTTTGATGCAACATGCTTGGACTATGTGCCAAATGACTAGATACTAACCAAGCTATTTCCACAGATCTTAAATTACTATTCTTTATAATGGTTATATAGTTTATTGAATCGATCAATAAATTCATTTAATCCTTTAGCTGAGATGTTCCTTGATCATTTCAAAATTAACATTGGTGATAAGGTTTACTATGCCCAAGTTGTAAAATAGAAATAAAGGTCAAATGAGCATCTCATAGATAATATTCTTTGATATAAGACTATCTTGGATAAGATGACTATCCCCATGGATGATCAAGAGTTAAAAGATCTCTTCAAACAAAGTCTTCTTCCAACCTTTCATGAAACAATAATGTTCAAAAGATTTGCTTCTTTCACTGAGTTATGTCATACACTAAAGGAAAGGGAAGTCAAATTAATTTTACTGAGAAATTTTAAATACACAAGCATATCAAAAAAAAAGAATAACAACAAAGTCCCATACAAAGTAATGATGAATGATATAAAGAGTCAAAATCAACTTATAATTAATATGGCTTCGAAACCCCCTCAATGAGTGGTTTTATCAACACCTCCTCAATGATCCTTAACCAATTTACAAGTTTCTCTAGCCAAAGTCTTACAGTATATATTGGAGTGTAATATCATATCTATCCCTTCTAAATGGGAAGTTGATCCAACAAAGCCTTTTCAATGAGGATATGATCAAAATGCATTTTTTTATTTTCCAGAGTACTAAGCCACATAACAAGTATATGCATCAATTTGAAACATAATATACATGACTTGATAGATGGTAACAATATTGATCTTAGCACTTCAGTTGATCCACCTCAAGTAGAGCAAGCGTAGGAAAAAGCTTTGAAATTTTTTTCAGATCGTTTCCCATAACATTCTAAACAAGAGATAGGGGATACAATAGGTGTTCACAATGTATATCATGCACATCCTCCACTAACTACATATTAGGCACCTTTAGTTGTGACACATCCTTTGAGCAACATAATTGGTGTTTATAATTGTAGATTTTTAACTATAGCTTCCATCTCCTTCTTAGAGAAAGAGATAGTTGAGAATGATTGAAATTGTCATGCAATATTGATCATATCTTACATTCATAATCATCCCATTCATAGTGTTTTTATAGATAATAGATTTGTCATGTACATGTGCACTATGACATTACTACAACATTTAGAATATTTAGAGTAGGATATTACCTTGATAGACACAACTATTAATGGATTCAATGGGAACATATAGAGTTCATTGAGTGAGATTGTACTTCTTCAATAGGTTGGTCTAACACATGTGGCCACACCATTTACTATTTTTCCCAATGTAGGAGTTTTTGATATGTTACTTGGTTAACCATGGATTCAAAAACTTTGATTAGTACTTTCTATAGTTCATAAATGTGTGAAATTCACTCATGCTAATTAGGTTATTACAGTTGGTGGAGTTTCATATGAGTTACCACTCCCCACTTCAAATCCATATACAATTTTTTAGTCACCATTTAAATTATACCACTATTTTTATTTTCTCCACCAATTTTAGTTATTCCTCTAATTCAAATTCAGACATAGTCAAGGCCTCTATCACAACACAAAGAATTCATACACATTCATGGAGGTTTATTATAAATCAACCATAGTTTTATAATTCTAGAAAACTTCCATCTATAGTATTCACACCCAGGGTAGTATCATTGAGGTCTTATGCCTCTACACATAGAACACATGTTTAGAGAGCTTCTCTTAGTACTATATGGGTCCCTAAAATCCCTATAGTTTGATCCACTTCTCAGAGTTATAGGAGGACCCCATAGTTATTTTACACTATAGAGATTTTAAAGTATTTAAAACATACACATTTTTCAAAGCCATAATCTTAGCCCTTCCATTGCGCTTCATGATCATGTATTATCCCTCTCCTTGATATAGGATAACATGATATGGAGTCTCTTATGAAACTCATCAGCTAGTACCATCTATCATCAGCCTTAGTTGTATGTATTTTATTTTTGACTGATTGTACATAGCTTATTATCAAAATCCAAAAGCATTCAAATATATCAAAAATCCAAAAAAATTCAAATATATAAAAAATCCATAAACATTCAAATAACTCAAAATACCAAAAACATTTCAATTCTATGCATTATTTATGATTTACATTTCTACTACCATGCTAGACTTACATTTGTTATTCTATTCTATTGTTTATCAATTTATCTACATTACCATGTTTCACTTGATCTTCTTTGAGTGTGTGTAGTGCCATCCAAATATTTGATTACTTCACTCTACCCTTTGAGGGGGTATCCTACTTATACATTCAAGACATACATCAATATATCTACCCATTGGGGACATCCTCTACATGACTACACCATCCAGGTTATATCACTCCCACACCACACACTCTAATTATCATATTAATATAAATTACATACTAGCTTACATAGATTACTCTATCAACATTCAATAGTATATATCACTCATGTATTTATTAGCATATACCTAGCCTTGTACTCCATGTCTTCCATAATTTTAATTCTTGATTTTATTAGTTAGATGTGATTATAACTATAGTATATTACATGCCTTCTTTTTTTTCTTTAAATAGCTAGACGGTATTGCATTTATCAATTCCTATTTTGTCTCTTGTATGTGCCTTATGACATTTTATAATACTATTTTCTTCTATTTTTGTATGTGCCTTAGGATATTTCCCAATGTCCTTTTCCTATACTCTTCTATGTGCTTGTGACCCTTGTACCAACCTTACTTGTTGCCAATTGTATGTGTATATGGAATTTGAACAAGCTTTGTATGCTTGATTTCTTATTTGAGTGACATGTGCCAATGTCTCTTATTTTCTTGGCCCCTTGGCCAATTTCATATGCTTTTTACTTCTTGACTTGTGTGTTTTTTGTTTGTTTGCTTCCCATTTTTTGTAATGCCATGATCCACATCATGAATTATCTTGCTTTCTTGGATTCCATGATTAACATCATACTTCATCCCTCCTTGACAACTAACAATTAATAACTAACATTTTTAGGTTTAGTTCAATAGATTACACATGCTATTACATTGTTATATCTATCTAGGCATACCCATGTTGATCTAACAATCTCTCATACAAACCATGCTATATCTTGAGATATCTTGTCAATTATCATTATTATATCATGTATTTCATAGCATAACACACTTTCATGGCTATTTCTTCTGAGAATAGTCATTATAGGGTCCTTATTTCTACCATTAAAAGAGGGGGAAAATAGGGATTTTGTCATAGAGATTATAACTCCTACCAATTGAAAAATTAGTTTTTAGAACACTCAAAACAACAATCAAAGGTCAAACCATGTATAAAAGACCAAAAAAATAGTGATGATTATAAAACAGTCATTAGTTTTAGTAAAGGAAAATAATACTAGACATGGACAATAGTGATAGATAATATGGTGTCCTATTTTTGATGCTCTTGTCTAAATAACAAAAGATCAAGATTTTCTAGAAAAAGGTAGAATGGTCAACTCAGGTATAGTTTTTTAGATATAAATTAGTCTAAATTTAGTGGTTTTAGTATTGTTTTTATTAGAGAATATAGATATAAGTGGCATCACGCATAGCATGATGGCTCTTGCTTCTATTTTTAGATTGGGCATTTGGTATAACTTCTAGATTAGAATCCATGTTATAGACACTAGGGATTGTGGGTAATGTATAAAACACATTTGTCTTCTTTTCTTTCTAAGTTTAGTATATTACCTAGACATTATCAATAGTTGTGTGTCTTATTCCATCTACATGTGGTTGAAATCATTTCAATGTGGATTTCATACAAGCCTAATCTCTACATTCTCAAGTACCTTCCACATAGGCCTAATTTATATTTTTGAGTGGTCTTCATACACGCATAATCTCCTCCTTCTAGTGTTGGCCTAGTTTCTAGTACACATTCAGCTATCCATGTCACATTGTTAGATTACAGAGCATTCTTAGGCTTTAGGAGCAATCCCATATGACACACATTCATATCAGTATTAGTTTATAGCTTTACTTCATGGGTTAATGATGGAGCCAAAGTTATAGCTATTATTTGTATTCTTAAGCTACCTACCTAGAGGGATTAGATACATAGTCCAAATATCTATTAACACAAGCATGATCACATAAATTTGCTTAGTGGGAAATGGAGCTAAAAGGCTAGACTTTGCATTCTTGAACCACTCTTAGGTAACTGAGCACTCAACTCTATTCATAATATTACTTTTGGTACAACACATATCCAACATCACTCATCACCACTCAACATCACAATAGGTTTTGTATTGGGTCACAAACCCAGTGATGTGTATTCATTCTTTTCACTTCCTCTCTCTCTCTTATCCTACTTTTGTACACTCTTATTTTAGATATATAATATCTAGTAATAACTGATCTACTCTTTATTTTCTCTTGTATATTTACACTTCATAATGTACTCTATCTATGCACACTCAACATCACATAGCTTCATGGGATTCACCCTTATAGGTGAATTCATGTATGCTTTATACTTTCCTTTATCCTAGTATTTCACTTTGTTACATTACTTGAATAAAGCAAGGGGGAGAGGATGTAGTAATATAAAATGTCTAGATTTGTAGATTAAGTGTAGATTGTGACACCTAATCCATAAGACCCTCTTATATTCTCTCATAACCCTTGAAAACTCTTTTTTGCTTATAATTAATCATCTATAGACTTCATATACTTAATTATATCTTAGCTAGGATACATTCCTCATGCTAATTCCATCCCCCTAGGTCTCAAGATTATAGGATAGGAGCACTAGGGTTGGACTATAACACTAGACCCTAGGGTGTCCCATTTCAAATGTTCTTGTCTAATCACATTTTGATCCCAAATGACCCTTTCCTTCTAATTCATATTCTTCATTATATTTACCTATTGTGAATACATTTAACCCATGACCAATAGATCTCTCTAAAACCCCTTTCAAAGTTCATTTAAAAGGGTTTGGCAAATATTATAAAAGCAAGAAATAATACAAGCAAGACCACTTAGGAAAATTTCCCTATTCTTTACATACAGACATATAATACAACCACCAACATATTAAAACTCTCACAATAGTCCCTAGCCACCTCAAGCACACCCAATTTAGCATTTTTACATCTACATAACACTATTTCACAAAGAACATGAAGTGGTATAACTACATATGGCTTGATCCTTCTTAGGAGTATTGGTATGCACGCAACATTCCCACACAAGGGGTGTGGATACATGTTTATTACATCTTACACACTTTACCCCCCTTGCCCTCTTTCTCAAGTTTCATTAAAGAATATTGAAAGTATATGTTTGGATATTAAATCAACTCGACAAGGAACTCTATCTACATTCAATACTCAAAATTTCATATTTAGGCTCACATAGGGACATCAAACAAAATATAGAAAACTCATATCATTTTGACTAATTTGGATAATAGAAGTAGGACCTTTTCTATAACATCACACATTAAAGTGGCCTATTTTTAGTGCTCATATCCTTTAACCAAATGAAAGAAAGATCCTATATCATAACACTATCTTAGTCCTGCACAACTGGTATTAACCTTTATCTTAGTTATATTAGCATAGTTTTAAGATAAGTTACATTTTTCCTTATTCATTACTATTTTTATAAATATATGAAGGTCAAATAATTATATAAATCAGTACTTTAATTATTATAATATTATTTATTGATTTACTTTTATAAACCCTTAACTAAATTAGGAATAAGGCTTCAATATTCATAAAATAGTTAAATCACAATGAAATCTAAATCTTATATCCAATATGAATATGTATTACATATATTTAGACTATATATGTAATCAATTAGATTCATCCCCACTCCATGATATCATATCCCTAATCAACTTCTCACTTATTTCTATTTTTCTCACTATCTACACCATTAAGCCTTTTAGCGATAGGTCAAATTAGATGATCAATTTATCACACCTGATGGATATAACCTAATAAAAAACCACCATGGACATCAAATAAAAGTCTCAATATTATTCATCCAATGATTTTAATACTTTGAATTGGTCAACTTTATTTGCTACAAAAAAATTATGAGAAGGCTTTCCTATAGGTTCTACTCACACAAATGACAAACCAATCACACCTGAAGGTGATTAAGATAATGAAAATAACCTCTAATAACTTAAATATCCATTTCAAACTCTTTTGATCACTTTCAAATAATATCTTCAACATTAGGTCATTATTAGGGTTTTTTGAGGGTTCAAACCATCTTTCAATCTTAATGACCAATCATAAATCTTATCCCCTTCTCTAAGAAATCAATGATTTAAAATTTGAGATATGACCCATCACCATATATAATGAACATGTTAGGTCCTCATGCAAATGATGCACATTCCAATGAACACTTGATAAACCTTTTTGGGTAGATAACTCTTCATTATGTGCACTTGAGAGACCTTAAGACACTTATTATTTTTTAACCTTCAATTTTTGACATGAAACTTAAGGCACACACTTAAAATAACTTAAATTTCCTTTTTCAATGCTTACCTTCTCACCCATGCCTTGGAAATTGATCTTGATACCTCATTAGTCCACCATCTCTCTCTTTTCTCTCTAGGCCTTTGATTTGTAAGTCATAATAGGTCTTAAAGTTGACCTTCTAACCACTATCAAATCTCTCAACACCTCATGTACAAAATCAAACAACCTCTATCATGTAATCTCTTGTTTTGGAGATTTAATAGAAAATCTTTATATCTCGATGAAGCATATTTGGAGTTACTTACATTGATCTTAAAAGCTCAACTAAGGATATTCATATCTCACTATCAAATCTCTCAAAACCTCATGTACAAACTCAAATAACATCTCTCAACCAACCTCTTCTTTAGATCTTCAACAAAATATATTCATAGATTGATTAAGCATATATAGATCTGCTTACATAGATCTTCAGAGATCGACTAAGGGTCTTTGTAAATCAATGTTTTTTTATGTTCAATCTTCAAAACTAATGAAAAAAAGGTGTTTCTAAAACTATTTATGACTTCTCAAACCTTAAAATTATCTCTCAACAAAGAGAAATTATGTTACCTATCTTCCTTGTCATTTCAGACATATAAGCTCATACCACACACATAATTCATCTTGACATCAATGACATCAACCTTGACATCAAATGATATCAACCTTGGCATCAATGACAACACTTCTCAACAAAATCACCCTTTGTCATTTATGGAAAATCATTCTTCATACTAACCACTCTTATCTCCCCTAATCTAGTCAAACTCCCGTATGTGACATTCTCCTACTTTGACATTAATGTCAAAGGTCTTCGATAACTATCATCTGAAAACTCACTTTCTCTATAATAAAATTTAAACATATAGAATATAAATCATTAAAGCAATATGCTCCTTTGTAAACCATGCATACCTTTTTCAAAATGAACTCAAATTATAATACCACTTCAACATAGATCAAGTGCAATCAACAATATGAATAACTCCCCCCAAACCAAGCATCTACCATGCTTTTACTAAATATAGAGTGTCTCCATGAATCCTAATAAATTCACCCGTTACCATATAGAAATAAAAAACATTAGTTTAGGATATTCCTAGATCTCAATTCTATCACAAGATTGAATGTTCTTAAATATCCTTTTGGGCTTGATTAGCACTATAGGATTGATCTCTTCATTAACCATTTGATCATCAATGTGCACTGATAATAGAGATTATTGATTAGATTTCACACTTGAGGCATGCTTTATCATAAAAAGTAGTCCACTTGATCTTGTATATTGATCATGACTCATCTTTACTACCTTTGGTTTCCATACAGTCTTTTGCCTTCTTTGTTCCACTCTAGGGGCTTCAAAATTCCTATTTTGACTTCATGACCTTCTAACTCTATTAAGATATAATATTGAAAAGTGTCCTATATTATGACAACTATAACAAACCTCCTTATGCATATTATTTGACTAATGTTAATCATGACCCCTTATATAGTTCCCTGAGTATTCATTCTTGGAGGGTATTCTATGCTTTTTTGCCTTGTGACCAACTTGATTGCATACAAAAAGGTAACCATTGAAAAAACTAGAATACCTTATAGCACTAATCTATTTGATAGGTATTTTCATGTTGACTTTTTTTTCCTCAATAGTCTTCTCCTTGATTATAGGTGTATCCTTTTGTTATTCTTTAAAACCAAGACCTGTCTTATCACTTACAAACTTTTGACTACTCAAGATATCCTCTAGAGCCTCATTGCTCTTTTTAATTTTCATAAAACTCTACACCTTGATAAAATCTTGATCCAATTAAGCTTTCATGGATTCTATTTTAGTTTCATACCTAATTCATTCTTCTTCTTTAGCCTTCATGTTTACATTAACTATCTCCATATGTTCATTAAATTTATTAATTATATCATAATACTCTTTGGAGGTGTT
>JARHVA010007657.1:407500-450000 GCA_037957365.1 Torreya grandis | reverse complement strand
ATAATTGTCTGATAGGTATAAAACTTCTATTGATAACTCTCTTATGAGAGTAGTAATATAGGACCTAATTCTTAGTTATTATTTTTTAGATAACCTTATCAATGTGTAAATGGAGTTGGATGGATTCACCTCTTTGGTTTTTGGGATAAACTAGTGAAACTTATAGACTCTTTAAAATATATAAGCACGTCATATGGAATATTGAGTTAAGATATGACTATTTACATAAGTGGAACTATGGAGGTATATTTATTACATTAATATTTTTTAGAGAAATATTAACTTGAAAAATGAAATAATTTAGCAAATGATTGCTTATAAAACTCTAAAAGTAAACCAATTGATAAACTAGACCTTTTATGTTTTTGAGATAAACAAGGTTCTGGGTTTTCTAGTTATTGTATGTAATGTATGTTTCCATGTACTTTTAACTACTTTATGAGTTGAAAATTATGATTAGTAGTTATGGTTAAAATATTAGATTGTGGTAATTTGGGTTTTTAGAGGGTGTAGATAATTGTAAACTAATTATATTATTGAAATTGTATAGTTAATTTATATGTTTAGCTAAGTGGTATATTTATAATCATTATATCTAATATGGGATAGAATATAATAAAATATTCATGTATATGTTAGATAGACATAATGTATGTTATTATTATTCCTATATATAACATTCCATGTGATGAAATTACTAGTAGGATGCATGTAATTGAATCTTATGGTTCAATTGTATTTGACTAATTTACATTGTTATTGTGGAGTAAGGAGTGAGATGGACTTCACTAGATTACTATTATTACAATGTTAGAGGAAGTCAATTTGATCAAGTGGTGTGCATGAAACTAATACATCTATAGATCATTCTATATTAATATTCATAAAGATTTAGCCAAAGTATGTTTCATGAGACATTATCATTCATGAGTATGATTTACATGTATGTGTAATATCTTAAAATAGATTGAGTTTTTCTATGATACACTACATGTTTACTTGGTTAGAAATCATACATCACATAGGTGCTAGCTAGTCTCTCTTGATTCTCATGCCATCACTATCTATCCATCCATGAAGGGAGGGCCATTTCTTGATGGGATAGTAAAAGGGATCATTGCTCCATGGTTGGTTTTGAAAAGTGCTTGGATCATGCTCTCCCTCCAAAAAATAGTATTAATTATCAAGATGACACTTGAGATTGCCATAGATACTTGAAGTTTGGCAACTATGCTCTAGGGAAGCCATGTATCTTATTTTTACATTGTATTGTATTATAAATGTTATTAGAAATTATGATGATGAGATGTAATTATATATTGATGCACATTAACAGTGGTGAATGTCTAATTGGATCAATTGAAATTAAAATTCTATAATTACTTTTTGTATTGTGTTTGTCATTTGATGGAATTTAATGTTATATTAACCGTGGTCCTTAGTCATTTTAATCCTTTTAGTCCTAAAAGTCATTTTAGGGTCAACAAAGGGGTATTTAATGACTTGTAAAGTCTCCTAGGTAAATTTGAAGGTTTAAAAATATTATGTCACATCTCATGTGTCTTAATAATTATTTAGTAACCATTAGTAACTAAAAAGTGGTAGGTTATTTAGAGAAAGAGATAATTTTATTGAAAACCTGAGCATTTAAGGAAGTGTATGGAATTGTAAAACCTCATATAATTTGGAACATTTCTATAATGTCCATTGGTCTTTTATATAACTAATTTAAAGATTATTTTCATTAGAAACTTCAAAAAAAGAGGAAATATTCTTATCTCTCCTTCCACTAGGCTTGTCCAGCAAAAATGGTCTTCAAGTTTGTACTTGGTATGGTTAGCAATAATGGTTTCAAAAAAAATGATATTGGGAGTATATTATAAACTAAATTATATTTCATTTAATTTTAATTTTTATAAAAATGGTGTCTTTTTCTTTATGAACCATTCCTAATAAGTTAGATTATCTAGTTTACTTATTAATCTATGCACCCTATATGTTTTTCTTTATTTTGGGTAAATACATATAATTCACCTACTAATATTTTTATATATGATGGTTTTACTCCTATAATGGTACCCATGATTATTCTATTATTTAAAAGTTCTTTGATATAAAAATCATCTCAAGTTGTAAGAGAAAGCACTTTTCTATGTAATAGGTAGGTTTCCACCATTTTGCTTTAGCAATAGTTTAAGAGGGTGTAGATAGGTTAATTACCACGTTTTCCTTGTCATATAAAACTCCTCACATTTCATCTTATCCTTAAAATCAATATTATCCATGAATTTGTAGTCATAATCACCATATAGTCAATCTACTATAAGACTATCATACCAATCAGCTAGGTGCCTACAAGAGGTCCAAACATTAAAAATAAAGTCTGAAGACTTGTATTATGATTAGAAACAGACTAAGGTTTAATTTTATAATCATAATAAGAGATATATTGACATGCAATGTAGTGTTCTTGAATACATGGTTCCAACTCAATATCTACCTACATACATAAAAATGCTCATCTATAGATGCTACAGGGAGAGTTCACATTAAAAATAAATTATTAACACTTGTTATAAGTGTTTTAGAATGTGGAAAATGTATTTTTATTCATTTAAATAACATTAAAACCCTTTTAAGGCCAAATTCTTTGCCCATCACACCAATCCTACTCAATGTATGCTTGTAAGTAACTTAACATGCACCTTGATTTAACTATTTTGGGAATATTTGTGTATTATTACTAATTTAGTTAAGGTTCTAAGTTAATTAAATAAATAAGTAATATTATAAATGAGATATTGATTTATATAATTTAATTTTTTTTAAAACATTTCTAAAAATAGTAATAAATGTGGAGGAAATAAGACTTAGCTAGAAATAGATTTAGACAACTAAGATATGGTCTAAAATTTGTTGTTTAAGACTGGGATAGTATTGGAAATCAAGATCCATATTTTTTTTATGAAAGGATAAGATCTCTAAAATAACACACCCTAAGGTCTGATTATATATTCCTCTTATAACACTATTATCTAGGATACCTGAGCTTTTTGGGTTTTATTTGTTGCACCTATGTGAGACTACCAATGAAATTTTGGATGTTGGATGTCTGTAGAACTCCATGTAGAGCTGATTTAGTATTAAAACCCTAGAATCCATTATTATTTTAAAACCTTTGATATAAATTTGGTGGAATTAGTTTATGTAAGATGCACTGAACATGTATGCACACCACTTGAGTGGGCACACTACCTACATACCAATACTCTGAAGAGGGATCAAGCCATATATAGTTCTCCTACTTGATTTGATTTGTGAAATAGTGTATATAAAGATGAAAAATTATATAATTTAGTGTGTATGAGGTGGATATGGAATGGTGAAGGTTTTGAATAAGCTTGTGGTTGTATTGGATTATTTTATGTAGAGAATACAGAAGTGTGCCTTAGTAGTCTTGCTTGTATTATTGCTTGTTTTTTGATATTTGACAACCCCTTATAAATGAGCTTTAAATGTGATTTTATATAGATATATTGGTCATGGTTATAATGCATTTTCACTAGGTTAACATAATGAAGAAGAGGAATTGGGAGAAAATAGTCACCTAGACTCAAAATGTGATTAGATAGGAACATCGAACTCAAACACCCTAGGGTCTAATGCTACAGTCCAATTTGGGAACTATTATCCTAAGGGTATGAGACCTAAGGAGATGTAATTTTCATATTAAAATTAGTGTAAAGGAGCTGGAATCATTTTCTATTAGGAAAATATGACTTAGAATTAGTGAAAAGGTGCCTAGAAGGGTCATGAGAGTAAGTAAGAGAGACCTATGGTTTTGGTGTCACAATCCACACTCAAGCTACCAATTACCAAATTTTATATGACTACATTTCCCCCCCCCCCCCCCCCATTTATTTTAGTGATGTAGCAAAGAGAAATACTAAGATAAAGCCTACGAAGCTATGTGATGTTAGGTGTGCATAGAGAGAGCATGTCATGAAGTGAAATATATTAAAAAAATAAATAATAGATCAATTATTAATAGATATTTTATATCTAAAATAATATTTTATAAATCTAGGTAAGAGAGAGAGGAAGATAAAGGAATGAATACACCTCAATGAGTATACAAACTAATACATAACTTGTTGTGATCTAGAGTGATGCTAGATGATGCTAAGTAATGTTGGGTATGTGTTGTACCAAGATTAATATCATTAATGGAGCTAAGTGATAAATTCCATAAGAGTGGATCAAATAATGCAAATATTGGCCCTTTGGGTCCTTTTTTTCTCACTAAGTTAAGCTATGTGATCATGTATATGTTAATTAATGTTTGGACTATGTGTCCAATCCCTTTGAGTAGGTGGCTCAAGAATACAAAGGCTAGCTATTCCTTTGGATCCATCACTACCTTGTGAAGTGAAGCTATGAAAAAATACCAATATGAATGTGTATCATATAAGATAGCTCTTGAAGCCCATGAATGCTATGAAATATGGCAATGGGGTGTGGATAGTTGAATGTGTACTAAAAACTAGGCCAATGTTGACCAACTCAAAGAAAGGTGGATATTAGGCTTGTATGAAATCCAATCCAAAATTGGGTAATATGTTTATGTGGAATCCACTTGAAAATGATGCCAACCACCTATAGATGTAATAAGGCATGTAACTACTAAGACTACCTGGGTAATGTACTAAACTCAGAAAGAAAAGAAGTCAAATATGCCACACACATTGCCCCCAATCATTGGTGTCTAAAACATGGATTGTGATCTAGAAGTTATGTCAATTGTCTAATCTAAAACTGGTTGTGAGAACCATAATTCCATGCATTATGCCCCCTATATCTAGATTTTTTGATAAAAACTATACTAAAACTACTGATTTTGAACTAAGCTATTGTTGACAAAATTGTAACTATACTTACTTTTTTGTCTATTTATAGAAAATTTGTTTTTTTACTATTTAGATAGGAGCATCAAAATTGTAAACCCTACTATCCAATACTATAGTAAAATCTTTGTGCTATTATCTTGAGCTAATTCTGATGACTATTATACAATTTTCACTATCTACTCAGTCTATTCTTGATACTATTTTGGGTGTTCTAAAAGTTGATTTTTCAATTGGTAGGAGCTTTGATATCTGTGACAAAACCCCTATTTATTTCCCCCTCTTATGAGGGTAGGAATGAAGACCCTATAATGACTACCCTTAGAATAAAGAGATACAAGTGTGTTATGCTACAACATACATGATATAGCAATGATAATTGATGAGATATCTCAAGATATAACATGGTTTGTATGAGAGACTGTTAAATCAATAGGGCTATACCTAAATAGATATAAAAATCTAATAACATGTGCAATGTACTAAACTGAAACTAGAAATGTTAGTTGCTAGTTTCCAAGGAGGGATGGAGCATGATGTCCATCATGGCATCCAAGAAATCAAGATAATGAATGATGTGGATCATGGAATTACAAATAACTGAAAATTAATGAAGCAAAAATCACACAAAGTAATAAACATGAAGCATACATGAGTGTCCAAAGGGCTAAGCAAACAAGGGACATGGGCACATGTCACTTAAACTAGAAATCAAGCATACAAGGCATGTTCAAATACCCACATACACATACAATTAAAACAAGAAAGGTTGGCACAAGGGCCATAGGTGCATAGAATAGTACAATCAAAGGACATTTGAAAATGTCATAAGGCACACACAAGGATAGAAGTAAGGGAAATTGGAAAATATCCTAAGGGACATATAAGAGATAAAATAGGAACTAAGAAATGTAATCACATCTAGATATGCAAAGTAAGAGAGGAAAGCATGTAATATATGGAAAATACAATCACATCTAACTATTTAAAGATACAAGTGAAAGTATGTAAAACATGGAGTACAAGGATAGGTATATGCTAATAAATACACAAGTGTTATATAACAGTGAAATTTTGATATTATAATTTGTGTAAGGTACTAAATAATATACATCATCATGATAACTAGATTATGTGGTGTAGGAATGACATAACTTGGATGGTGTAGTCATGTAGAATATGCCCCTTATGGGGTAAATATATCGATGTATATCTTGACTTTAGAATTAGGATACCCCCTCAATGGGTAGAGTGAAGAAATCATGGATATGGATGTCATTACACACATTCAAACAAGATCAAGTGAAGCATGGAAATGTAGATAAATAGATAAACAATAACATATAACAACAAATGTAAGTCTAGCATGGTAGTAGAAATTTAAAGCATGGATAATGCATAAAATTGAAATGTTTTTGTGTTTTTGAATTATTTGAATGTTTTATTTTAAATTTTGTATGTTTTTTGGTATTATGGATATTTTGAGCTATGTAAAATCAATGATAAGGAGACTATGTACAAGTAATTGAAAAGAGGCTATGTACAAGCAAAACTAAGAACAAATGATACTATCCAATGAGTCTCATGGGAGACTCCCTATCATGGTGTCCTATATCAAGGAGAAGGATTGTGCATGATCATGAAACACAATATAAGGGCTAAGATTGTGGCTTTGAAAGATGTGTATGTTGTAAATGCTTTTAAATATCTATAGTGGAAAATAAGTATGGGGTAACCCTACAAATCTAAGAAGTGGATACAATTATAAGGCTCTTAGGGACGCATATAGTAATAGGAGAAGCTCCTTAAACATGTGCTCTGTGTGTAGAGGCATGAGCCCTCAATGATACTTCACTAGGTGTGAACAATATAGCTAGGATCTATTTAGAATTCTAAAACTATGGTTGTTATAAAAGTAACCTCTATGTAAGTATATGAACTCTTTGTCTTAGTGATGGAGGCCTTGATTGTGTCTAAATATAAACTACAAGAGGAACTAAAACTTGTAAAGAAACTAAAATTGGTGGTGAAATTAAAATTGGTGACTACAAAATAATATATGGCTTTGAAGTGGGGAGCAGTAACTTATACAAAATTACACCAATTATAACAACCTAATTAGCGTGAATGAATTTCATGCATCTATGAACTATAGAAGGCACTTCTTGAAGTTTTTGAATCCATGGTCGACTAAGTAACATATCAAAAACTCCTAGACTAGGAATAATAGTGAATGAAGTGGCCACATGTGTTGGACTAACCTATAGAGGAAGTATAATCTAACCCAATGAACTTTGTATGTGCCCATTGAATCCATTGATAATTATTTCGATCAATGTAATATTTTGATCTAAATATACCAAATGTTAAAATAATGTCATAGTTCACATGTTTACATTACATCCATTGTCTATGAGAACACTATGAATAGGATGATTATGAATGTAAGCTATGGTAAAGAGTGCATGATGATCCAAATCATCCTCAAGTATCTCTTACTCTAAGAAGGAGATGGAAGGTCTAGTTGGAACCCTAGAATTATATACAACAATCATGTTTATTAAAGGATGCATCTTGACTAAAGGTGCTTGATATGTAGTTGGTGGGGGATGTGGATGATATACATGGTGAACACCTGATGTATCCCTTATCTTTTGTTTAGAATTTTGTGGGAAAGAATTTAAAACTATTTTCAAATATTTTTCCTATGTTTACTTTGTCTAAGCAAGCTTAATTGAAGTGTAAATATTAATAAGGTTGTCATCTATCAATTCCTATATCTTGTGTTTAAAAATGATGCATATGTTTTTTGTGTGGTCTGGTGCCCTATTAAAATTGAAAAATGCATTTTGATCATATCCTCATGGAACATGTTTTGTTGGATCAACTTCCTAAATAAGAGGTAGAGATATTATATCACATTCTGATAACTACTATAAAACTCTGGCTAGAGATATTAGTAGATTGGTAAAATTTCATCAAAAAGGTGCTCATAAAACCACTCACTAAGGGGGCTCTAAAGCTGCATTGACTATAGGTTGATTTTGACTCTTGATATCACTAACCTTTACATTGTATGGGACTTTGTTTTTACTCTTGTTTATTGTTTCTGATATAGTTGTGTGCATGAGTTTTCTAATTGAAATTAATTTGACTTCCTTGTACTTTAGTTTATGACATAACTTAGTGAATGAAGATAATATTTTGAACACTACTGATTCATGCAAGGCTAGAAGAAGACTTTATTTAAATAGATCTTGTGACTCTTGATCAGCCATGGGACTAGTCATCTTAGACAAGATAGTCTTATATCAAAGAAAATAATATGTGAGATGCTCATTTGACCTTTGTTTGTGTTGTGAAAATTTGATATAAGAAACCTTATCACCAATGTTAATGCTAAAATGAGCTAGGAACATGTTGGCTAAAGGATTAAATGCATTGATTAACTAATTTGGTAGATTGTATAACCATTGTAAAGCATAATACTTTAAATCCATGGAAATAGATTGGTTAGTAGCTAGTCATTTGGCACATAATCCAAGCATGCTTGATGAAAGGCTATCAAATTTGTCTCTAGATCACCCTTACCATCATATAGAGTGAGCTTGGGTTGAATAAAACCTTTTGTCAAGGGTGTTGAAGCAATATGATGTGCCAATGGTGTGTGCAGTAGCATAAAAGATATCAAGGACTATGTAGGTCTAGAGGCACTTTGATCAAGGTGGAGCACCTTGGATTGAAGATATTTTATCTCTTGCATAAGAGTTTCCATAATAGGAGTTAAAGATATACTAGTTATGGCTGGTGATGCCTAATAGGAAGGCTAGACTGTTATAGGGGGTTATTGAGACAACTTCCCCCATAATGTCATGTGGTATTAATTGCTCTAAAGGAATGAAAGACTCAACTTGTTTAGCCTTTTTTATTTCAATGATAGATTTTAAGATAAGAGTATGATCTCAGGGCTCTTCCCTAAGTCTTTGTCGATGACAATATAATTATCAATGATAGGTGGAAGTGGATCAAGAACTCGATGTGGTTGGTCATGAACATTGGTGTTTATATCATCATTATTATTCTCATACTACTCATTGTCAAAATTATCATCATGGAAATTGGTGTAATCTGGATGTGTAGAGTCTATAACATGAATCTAAGTTGGTTATTTATCCATGGTATATGGTTAGGTTGAATGAATCTAGGTGATTTCAGGAGGGTTTCCACCAAGTCTTGCACTTCATCTCAAATGAAGAGATGTAAGGAGCTTAGGTGGCATAAGGAAAACAACATAAAAATTGGAAGAAAAGATTATACAAATGTAATCTAAAGAGCTAACTAGAATATGAATAAAAATGATATGAAGCTCACAAGCATGTAAATTGATACCTCAAAAGTAATGGGACCTAGTATATGCAACTAGGGGTTTGAAAATAATTATTTTTAAAATTACTAAGGAATTTTAAAATTTAAAGTGGATTTATGATTTAAGTATGCAGGTAAAAAATCATAAAGAATATTCAAAAAATTTGATTTAGAGGGACCTAATGTACGCAAATAGGGTTTTGGGAGATTTATAAAAAAAATACTATGAAATTCTAAAATTTAAATTGAATTTTTTATTTAAATATGCAAGGAAAAAATCAAAAAAATATTAGAAAATTCTTGATTTGAAAGGACCTAGTGTATGCAACTAGGGTTTGGGAATTATTTTTTAAAAAATACTATAGAATTTAAAAATTTAAAGTGAATTTCTAAATTAAATATGCAATTAAAAAATTAAAAAAACATTGAAAAAATAAACAAAGAAATTTCCATAAGGTTTCTAAAATTTTTATGCATAAATGAAGTAAGTCGGGTTCACCAAATGATTTAACTATTTTAGAGATATTAGAGTATTATTCCTAATTTAGTTGAAGCTATGAATTAATTAAATTAGTAAATAATATTAAAATAATCAATTTATTAATTTGTACATTTTAATTATTGTTTGAACCTTTCTAAAAATAGTAATAAATGTGGAGAAAATAAGACTTAGATAGAAATAGATTGAGATGGCTAAGATAGGGCTTAAAATTTTCTATGTAGGACTAGGGCCATGTCATAAATTAAGATTTGGCTTTCATTTTATGAAAGGACAAGAGTGTTAAAATAAGACACCCTAGGGTTTATTGCTACAACCATCTTATACTAATATTATCTAGGAGACTTGATCTTTTTGGATTTCATTTGCTACCCCTATGTGAGCCTACCTATGAAATTTTGGATGTTGGTTATTTACAAAACTCCTTGTAGAGTTGATTTAATCTTCAAACCCTATACTCGATTATGCTTTGATAAAATTTGAGATATAAAGGGGTTAGTTTGTATAATATGCACTAAAAGTATATCCACATCCCTTATGTGGGCACACTACCTACATACCAATACTCTAAAGAGGGATCAAGCCATATGTAGTTCTCCCACTTGATGTGCATTATGAAATAGTATGAAGATTCAAAATGCTAAAATTGGGTATGCTTGAGGTGGCTAGGGACTAGTGTAAGGGTCTGAATAAGTTTATTGTTATATTAGATGGTTGTATGTAGATAATAGCAAAATATACATGAGTATTCTTGTTTGTATTCTTGCTTGCTTTGTGATATTTTCAAAACCCTTCTAAATGAACTTTGAGTGGGCTTTTATAGAGATATGTTGGTCATGGGTTTAATGTATTCATGCTAGGCTAACATAATGAAGAAGAGGAATCAAGAGAAAATGATCATTTGAGCTTGAAATGTGATTGGATGGGAGTGTCAAACATGAACATATTGGAGCCTAATGTTATACACCAAGTTGGGTGTTATTGTCTTATGGGTACAAGACCTAGTGGATGGAATTGTCATAGGAAAAACAACCTAGAAGAGGTGGAATCATTATATATAAGGCTAGGGATGACTGAGAATAATTTTAAAGGTGCCTAGAAGGGTCATGAGAGAAAGCAAGAGGACCTATGGTTTTGGTGTCACATCCACACTCAAGCTACCAATTTTCACATTTTATATGACTACACACCTATAAGTGGTATTATAGAACTTTGAGGGTTCTTGTTTGCATAATTTGAAACATTGTAAAGTTTCCTTTCAAGTCCTAATATGTGATAAAATCAAGGTAGACATGTTTGAAGCATAAAATGATTAGGATGAGATATAAACCATCTTTAGTCAAAATATGACTAAGTATAGAGACATTTTCCCTAAAGAGTGAAAACAAGGAACATTGCAATTTTATGGAAGATTTATAATAGGGCTGTCATGGGATTTGAGGAATATTAATGACTAAATATCATAGAAATATCATAGGATAAGACCTATAAAAGATATGGAGTCCAGAGAGAATACGAACAATATTTTTTGAGAGGCTAAAAATTGCCAAATTATGTATTATTTCCAAGTAATCTTATCTACAGGATTTGAGTTACAAAATACCTATTCAACTGAGAGTTTAACATGAGACCATGTCACTATGATAGAATGGCTATGTATGATATAATATAACATTCACGGCATAAATATTATTAAATGAGTATTGCATACTATATTTTTTCTGCCATTAAAATCTATAGTTCTCTTTTCACCTTAAAATATACACCAAGCTGGTTGTAGGGTTACCATGAACAATGGGCTTGATAACCTTGGTAATAGACCTCACTATAGGAATAAAAGGAGAGAATTAAATTATATTATGTGGTATAGAGATTAAAGGAGGTTTTTATTTATCATATTAAATTCCTAATTCAAGAAGCACCACCTATAGGGGTTACTTTGAAGAAGAAACACATAAAGTACAGTTAGTTGCCTATGACTAGTTTTAGGGACACGCCAAATTGAATGTGTGAGATGAGTAAAGGAATAGATAAAATAAGTATTGGAATATTTTATGAGGGATTATAAACTATTTAAAATGCATAAAATATGGAAAATCACCTAAAATTATGATGATTGGAGCAAAACATAGTCAACATTTACACTAAATCCCTGCCATTTAGAAGGTCTATGAGGAAGAATGGGATAGTTTAGGGTAATGACTGGTTATAAAACATATTAATAATTCTTATAAAAATATTAATATGCCATTATATAATGAAAATAGGGGTAGGATAGATAAAAATAAGACAACATATAGTCCATATGCCATTTTTGCACACAACCAATGCTTGGAAAGATTGCCTTGGGGTTATAGATGTTTGAAGGTGCTAGAGAGGTATTTTGACTAGAATTTTTGTACAAGGGGTTATAATGACCTAGATGTAACCATAATATAATTGGTTTTAAAAAAAAAACAATTAGGGCACATATTCTCTATTTTGTCTCAGATTTATGCCACTTTAAGGGATGCACGAAGGTAAAGAATGGAGGAAATGTAACCTAAATAATTGTTGGGTGCCTTATAAACATCATGTGGTGATTTGGGATGATTTAATAACATTTATTGATATATAAAATACATGAATTTACCTCATTATTAATGAGAAAACACTAAGAAGTGTTGGTGGACAACCATATGCAATCAAACCCCAAGGGTCTAAACTAAGCCTAGTTGGTGAATGAGAAGATGAGATAAGGAGTATTTGGAAGGTTTTAGGGTTACTTGGTAAGTTTTAAAACATATAGGTAAAAATTAAAATAATTTAATAGAGGGGATAATCCTTATAGAGAGGTCTAAATCCTCAAAGATATAGATAGATCTATTATGCAAGGTTTAAGCCTAAGGCCAAATGGGAAGTCACTTACACTTATAGTATGAGATATGATTTATATCCTATTTTAGAATGTTTTTCTGATAATAATATAAATTTTAAGATCTTTTTATGTAAGGAAATCATAAATAAAACTAATTTTGGGCTCAATACAACCTTAGTCCTCTATAAATGGAAGAATCAAGCTCGATAGAGCAACTTTGGAATCTCACATCTCTTTGAAGGTTTTACATGGGGGTAAAATAAGATAGGAGGTGTTATAAAGGGTCATAATAAACCTTCTTATGGAATTTTTTTTTAAATTTTTAATGTTGAGTTTTTATGAACAAAACCTAAGAGGGTAAAATAGGCATAAACCCTCCAAAACCCTTGCTAGTGACTAGTTTGAGAAGATTGAGCATGTAGTACACTCTAATGGTATGATTTTAAAAACATGATGATTTAAACTTGGAGGAGACTCTATAAATTTACTCCCCATGATTTTGGACTATATGAAATTATACAAATTGGCTACAAAATAGGGTACTTTTTACTATTTTGTGTGTTTTATAGGTTCCAAGAGGAGTTTAAAGATTGAACCAAATTTAAGAGAATGATTAGGACTTTATATAAGACATAATTCCAATTAAATTCTCCATATCAGCTCCTAAGCATTCAAATAATAGCTTCATCTTAGCTAGTCAAAACTAGCATATTGACCAAGCTAGTGAGAAGGGTGGAAAAATTCAAGTGAGATAATTTTATGGTGTGATTGATGCCTCTAAGACCATGGAAGTTATTTAAAAGTTACATACACTCCCCCCACCACAAGGATTTTATTTTAAAACTAAAGGAAAATTTGAAGCCAAGTTTGAAAGGTGTTGGAAAGAAGAATTTTTTAGACTACTGATGGTGATATCTCTTTTGGGGGAGATTCTAGATGACTATGATTACAACCAACACATGAAGAGGTATCTTTGAAATCCTTCCATATCATTCCAATAATTATACCTATCTATAATCAGTTTTGGGGTGTTCAAATAGGTCCAAATCACAAAGGTATTTTTTTGATCTAGAATGAGATCTTTCATGCCACTTTTCATGAGTTTCATGCCTTGTATGGCCAATTATCTCTTTTGAAATTACATGGTTCATAATACATCTTATTCTCATGCATAATTAACTCCCTTTATCATCTTTACAATTTTATTTATGACCCTTGTAATTCTCTCTTCTCCTTTCTCTCTCAAGTTCTATAAGAACTAGCCATTTTGGCCATTATAACTTATGCTCCACTTGAGTATGGTGAAGCCCTGATCATTTGCATACCATTTGATCAATATCAATACTGATTTTTACCTCTTCATGACTACTCATAGTGTTTTTTACTTGGATTATTGATCTTTATTAGTGATACTTATGATTTCCTTAGAATGTTATCTCATTCTTTCAACCTATTTGTAGTTTAAAAACTTCTTTTTACAAGGCATGTGAAGTGTTCTAAGAAGTTTCAAGGTTGAGTGAGTTAATTTATTCCCTAGTTGTATTAAAGGCATATTTTATAGTCCTCTAGCCTAATAATTCATCCATAAACCCATAATGTAACATTGATGTGAGAAGATGTATATTGGAGAAGTGTATATTTAGTCAATCTCTTGGTTTCATGTGTAAAATGTAGCTGGTTGGAAGTCATAAAATTATTTGGTGTATCGCCTCCCTTAGGATAGTTTTATTTCAAATTTATCTCTCCTTTTCCACTCCAAAAAATTTTAGGTGTAGTAATGATCCAAAATGGTACATCAAAAGAGCTATTTCTATCTAGAGATTCACATCATCTTAGGCTACCCACAAGCCTAGAGGTGTTTCAATTGTGCCACTTGGATGAGGTGAGCTAAGACATGTCCTCAAAGTGTGTAAATCGAAGTGAAAATATATTTTGGAATGGCCAATGGGACTCTTGGTTGAAGAGGTTGAAATAAATTTGGTGTTGTAGTTCAATAATCAACCTTTAGAGGCATTTATCTAAGCATAAATGGTGACTCTAAATGATAAATTCTAGTTGTAAGTAGCCTAGGTATATCTATTTAATAATTTTTATCATTGTTTTAATTTTCTTTGACATATGAGGTTGATATGGAAATCTATAGCCAATACCTCTATCATGAACCTTCTTATCATCCTTGCTATGAACCACATTTTGCCCCTCAATATTCTTATCAAAATAGCTATCAATCCTATGAGCCATGATAATCCTATAAACCTTCATTTTGCTCTCTACATGGATGCCATGTTTTTTGATAACCTTCTGAGAATGGATAATAATGAACCTATCAAGGAACACCTCTCTATTAATCCCAATATGAGCCATATCATTAATATCAGGATGCCTATCAACCTCAAGAGTACTCCAGTGAGTCTTTTCATATGAAATCACATGTTTCCATAAATTATACTCAAGGATATCATTGGAAAGGTGCAAATCCTACTTGTGTAAGTGTTTATCCTTCTAATCAACCTCAGAACTCACTTTTAAATGAGCTTACTAGTTCTTTTCTCTTTTCCAAACCTACTCATAAGCCTTATCCTTCACCTTCCACTACATCTCATATTCAAGCTCCACCTCAAATCCATGAGCCTATCCATAAACATTCCACCTCACCACTTCTTGAGAAAGAGCCTATCTTGAGTGAAGAAAGTGAATAAGAGTAAGATCAATTCATGGCTGATCAAGAAGATCTCATGAGTGATTATGAGGAAGAATTAACCATAGGGACTCCCATTGATGAATACAAGGATAATCCACAAGATTTTTCCTCCATACTTGAACGGATATGTATATATGAAGTAGAATCTAGTGTCTCCATTTTTTAGGGAGTGTGTATCTATGAGGAATGTGTCCAAGACTCAAAGAGGGAAGTATTTGAATAAGACTCCATGTTTGATCATGAAGTTGTGGACGATCATCTTAAGTGTGAAGTAGATTTTATTATTAAGGATGAAGGTCAAATCACTTCTCAAGATGTGGTAGTCCTAATAGAGTCTCATGAGACCAAGGTAGAGGAAACAATTATAGAAGATGACATTCATGCAGAAGAAGATTTATGGAAAATGTTTAATTCCATATGCAAGGAATTTAATAAACATAAAGATGAAGGTAATTATATTGGTCAAGAACCTACTATCATGAAGCTATTTGATGATGATAGTGTACAAGAAGTTCTAGACATGTATAATGATAGAAAAGCTAAGAGGACTATCATATTTTCAAACTTGCACATCAAGATCCAAGTCAATGAGAGGGTTGAGACTGTTTGGATATAAGAGGAGTCCATTTACATAGTTAACCTATATGGAGCTTCTTTTTTCTCATTGAACATCATGCCATTGAAGCTAGAAAACACCATGAAGAAGATGTAGGTATCAATGCTAAAGGACAAAAGGCTACATGTCTCACTTAATCCTACATTTCATGAAGTGAGGAAGGTTTAAAACTTCCCCTTTGATCTAGGAGAGAGGTATGCTTAATTTTTAGTTGTATATAGTTGTTTACTTTATGCTTCTCGTAAGTGCTTTGAGAACATATGTATGTCTTGTTAGTGTTTGATTTTCTTGTGTCTTGATCAAATACTTGTGGTCAATGGTCAAATGTTTTCTTGTTTGTCCAAAACTTTATGACTCCCTAAGCCCAATATACTGATAAGTCTATTTGTCTAGTTAGTATAGCAAACATACTACCCCTATTAGTCACCAATTTGTTGACCACATTTAACCTTTCAAGTCAAATTGGGGCCCCTATAGGTAAAATTTTGATTTTTATATGTGTAAGGTGGTATAATTTTTGGTTATAGGTGTATTATAGGTCATTTTATGGAATTTAATGTTATATTAGCCTTGGTCCTTAGTCATTTTAATCATTTTAGTCCTAAGAGTCATTTTAAGGTCAAGAAAGGGGCATTTATTAACTTGTCAAGCCTCCTAGGGAAATGTGAAGGTTTAAAAATAAGGTGTCACATCCCATATGTCTTAAGAAGTCCTTAGTTACTATTAATAATGAAAAAGTGGTAGGTTATTTAGAGAAAGAGGTAGTTTTTTTTTGAAATATGAGTATTTAATGAGGTATAAAAAATTGTATAGCCTCCTACAATTTGGGACATTTAAATAGTGTCTCTTGGTCTCCCATGCACTTCAGTGATCAGTTTAATCAAAAACTTTAGAAAATGTAGAATCCTACTTATCTCTCCTTCTACTAGTCTTGGAAAGCAAAAACGGTCTTCAGGTTTGTACTTAGCACAGTCAATAATGGAGGTTTAAAAAAAATGATCTTGGAGGTGAATTATAAACTCATTCATATTACACTTGATATATTTTTTTATAATAATGGTGTCTTGTGCTTTATGAACCATTCCTACTAAGTTAGACTATCTAGTTTGCTTACTAATTTATGCACCCTATAGGTTTTGACTTGTTTTGGGTAAATACATACAATTCACCTACTAATGTTGTTTAAATAAGATTATTAATCCATTATAAAATGGTAATGTTTTTTCAAAGTGATTTTATATGCAAATCATCTCAAGTTGCAAGCAAAAGCACTTTTTTGTGTAACATGTCAGTTTCCACCATTTTCAAGTTTCCAATACTTTGGCAATAGTTGAAATTGGTATAGATAGGTTAATTAACATTTTTAACATGTATTATAAACCATTTAACCTTTCATATTATCTAAAAATCAACATTATGCATGAATTTATAGTCACAAGTACCATATAATCAATCTGTTATATGAGTGTCATACCAGTTAACTAGGTGCCTACAAAAGGCCCAACATTGAAGCTAAAGTGTGAAGACTTGTATTAGGATTATAAATACTCTAAGTTTTAATTTTATTATAATAATATGAGATAAATTTTAATGTGATGAATTTTCATTAAATACATGGTTCCAACTCACTGTCTACTTGCATACATACAAATGTTCATCTACAAGTGTTATGGGGAGAGCTCACATTGAAAAGAAGTTATTGACACTTATTTCAGGTGATATATAATTTGTATAATGTATTTGGAGACATGTAAATAATATTATAACCCTTTTAAGGTCAAATAATATCTCAATCACACTAATCTTGCTCATTATCTCCCTACATGTAACTTAACATGCACCTATAGGTGGTGCTACAGAATTTTGAGGGTTCTTTTGGATAATTTGAAACATGATAAGGTTGAATTTCAATTAATAACATGTGATAAAATAAATTCATACGCTTTTGAATCATAAATCAGGTAGGAGGAGATGTAAACCATCTTTAGGCATAAAATGACTGAGTATAGAGAAATTTGCCCTAAAGAGTGAAAACATAGAACTTGGCAATTTTTTGGAAACTTTATAACAAGGTTGTCATAGGATTTTAGGCATCTTTATGAATAAATATGATAGATAAATAATATTAAAATACATATAAAATATATGGAGTCAAAATAGATTAGGGAAGATAGTTTTTGAGAGGATAAAAATTTCTATTTCATGCATTGTTTACAAGGAATGTTATCTACAAGCTCTAAGTTACAAAATACCTATTCAACTAATGGTTTAACATGAGACCATGTAACCATTATATAATGTTTATATATGATATAAGATAACAATAATGGAATAAATATCATAAAATTAAGATGTAATACTATCTTTTGTCTCCCATTAACATCTACAAGTCTCTTTTCACCATAAAATATACACCTACAGGCTGGTTGTAGGGTTACCATGAATAATGGGTTTGATAACTTTGGTGATATACATTACTACATGAATTAAATGATAAAATTAATTTATATTATTGGGTATATATCTTAAAATATGTTTTATTTATTATATTAATGGCTTGATTCAAGCACAACCACCTACATGGGTTACTTTGAAGATGAAACATAGAAAGTATAGTCAGTTGCCTATATCTGGTTTTAAGGACAAGACAACTTTAATGTGCAAGATGAGAAAAATAAAATATTAAATAATACTTAAAATATTTTATTATGGATTTTAAACTAATTACAATAATTAAAACATGAAAAATCACCTATAGGTGTGATATTTGGAGCAAAACACAATCAACATTTGCAATAAATCCCTACCATTTGGAATGTCTATATGGAAGAAACTAATAGTTTAGGGTAATTATTGGCTATGAAACATATTAATAATGACTATAAACATAGTAAGAGACCCTTATATAATGAAAATATGGGAATTAGAGTTCCAAATAAGATAACATATAATCTATATGCCATTTTTGCACACAATCAATGCTAGGAAAGTTTGCCTTGAGGTTTCAGACATTTGAAGGTGACAGAGAGGTAATTTTTAGCTAAATTTTTGTATAGGGGGTAATAATGACATACGTAACATCCTCATGTAATTTTTTTAATTTAAAAATTAGGGAACATATCCTCCTTTTTGTCTCATAGGTAGGCCAGTTTCAAGTATACATGGAGGTAATTGGGTGCCTTGAAACCATCATGTGATGATTTTGGATAATTTAATATCCTATATTTATATGTAAACAATGTGAATTTAAAATAATATTGATAATAAAACACTAATAAGTTTTGGTGGACAACCATATGCAGTCAAACCCTAGGTGTCTCAACTAGGCCTAGTTGGTAAATGAGAATAAGAGATGATGAGTACGTGGAGGGTTTTAGGGTGACATGGTAAGTTAAAACACATATATGGAAACATGAAAATCATTTCATATATGGGATAAGAATTATAGTGAGTTATAAATCCTCAAAGGTAAAGATAGGCATGCTATGCAAGGTTCAAGCCTAAGGCCAAATGGGAAGTCACGTACACTTATATAATGAGATATGATTTATATAATATTGGAGAATATTTTTAGGAATATAATATAAATTTTTATTCTATTTGTATGTATGATATGAAAAGATAAATCCACTTTTGGGCTCAAGACAACCTTAGACCTGTGCAAATGGAAGAATCAAGCTCGATAGAGCAACTTTTGAAGCTCACATCTCTCTAAAGGTTTTGCATGAGGGTAATATAATAAATGAGGTGTTATATAGGTTTCTATAAAACCTTATTATGTATTTTTTTTGTAGGTTGAACATTGAGTTTTTATGAATAAAGCCTAAGAGGGTAAAATAGGTCTAAACCCTCCAAAACCCTTACTAGTGACTAGTTTGAAAATATGGAGAAAGTATCACACTATAATTTCATAATATACCTATGATGATGATTTAAAATTTAAATTTACTATATTTTTCTACTCCCCATACTTTTGGACTATAAAAGATTGTGTGGACAAGGTACAAAATAGTGTACTTTCGATTAGTTTATGTGTTTTGTAGGTTCCAAGAAGAGTCTAAAAATGAAACTAACTTTGGGAGAAGTAGTAGGATTTTTTATAACCACTAATTTAAATTTAATTATACATAACAAATCCTAATAATTCAAACAAATAGCTTCATCTTAGCCATTCAAAACTAGCATAGTGACCAAGCTAGTGAGAAGGGTGGAAAACATCAAGTGAACTAATTTTAAGTTGTGCATGATAACTCTAATGAAATTAATGGTATTTTAAATTGTAATAAACTCAAACACATGTATTTTAATTTAAAAATTAATACAAATTTGAGGCCAAGTGTGCAAGGTGTGGAAAAGAGGAGTTTTTTAGACTATATATGGTGATAACTCATTTTAGGGAGATTCTAGATGACCAGTACTACAAAAAACACATAGAGAGGCATGAATGAAATAATTACCTATTATTAAAATCACCATACATATCCATAATAAATTTTGGGTTGTTAAAACAAGTCCAAATCATCAAGGTAATTTTTTGAGCCAAAATGAGAACTTTCATGACACTTTTCATGAGTTTCATGCCTTGTATTTCCACTTGTCTCTTCTAAACTTACATGGTTAGTAACAAAACATATTATAATACATAATTAACTCCTTTTACCATCTTTAAAAATATACTTGTCACACTTTTAATTCTCTCTTCTCCTAACTCTTTCAAGTTCTCTAAAAACTAGCCATTTTAGCCATTGTAACTTATGCTCCACTTGAGTATGGTGAAGCCCTACTCATTTACATACCATTTGATCAATAAAACTCCTAATTTTACCTCTTCATGATATTTAATATTTTTTATTAATATTAATATTCATATTTTTAGAGATAATTATGATTTCTTTAGCATGTTATCTCATTATTTCATCTTATTTACAATTGAAAAGCTTCTTCTTGTAGGGCATGTGAAGTTTTCTAGGAAGTGTCAAGATTGATTGACTTAGTTTATTCACTAGTGACATTAAATGCATCTTATATAGTCCTTATATCCTAATCATTCATCCATAACCTGATAATGTAACATTGATGTGAGAAGATGCAGATTGGAGAAGTGTATGTTTGGTTAGTCTCTTGGTTTTGTGTGTAACATACAACTGGTTAGAAGTCATAAAGTTATTTGGTGTATCACCTCCCTTAAAAATAGTTTTATTTCATATTTCTCTCTCCCTCCCCCCTAATCTTTATTTTTAGTAGTGATCTAAAGTGGTACATCAAGGGAGTTAGCCATACCTAGAGATTCATCTCATCCTTAGGCTACCCATAAGCTTATAGGTGTTTCAATTGTGCCACTTATATGAGGATATCTAAGAGACTTCATCAAAGGGTAAAAATCGAAGTGATAATAATTCCCTCAAATATTAATGAAAAAAACCCTCCATTTAATCCTAGACAATTTGCCACTGAGTAGTTAGTGAAGATGGACTATATTCTCATAGTTACGAATGAGACCAAAGATCATATTACAACTTTGGAGTAGGTGGTTCATGGTCACAAGGAATAAAAATAGTAAAACAAACTTGAAGAGCATCTGATGGAGCAAAAATATCCTTAGTATCCTAGAATATAGGTTTATATGGAGTTTTAAACAGACATGAAGAAGGTGAACCCACTTAAGTTTGATAGGATTATTTTGGGTGATGGAGATGAGGCATAACTAAAAGAGATGGAGAAGTTTTTCAAAATTTAAAACTAATCTGAGGTCACCAAGGTAGTTTGGAGAGCATACTAGTTAGTAGGTGCAGTAGCTACATATTAGGCTAATAAAAGGTTGTAAATGAATATGAATTTGACCACCACCACCACCTAGGATTAGTTTTTGGTTTTAATTAGATGACAGTGGCTCCCACAACTTTATTTTTATCAAAATCTTACATATTTTTATTTTGTGTTTCAAATTGATTCATAATCAAGAAGATAATACTTTCTTATGACTCAATTTGAAACACCTCAAAAAATATTAAAGAACCTTTCCAATCATTTTCTCATAACATTGACTCATCCAAGCCTCCCAAACCTCAAAATGGAGCATCTAATTCAACCAATTTTAACCCTAACCCACCCACCCTTAAGTATAGAATAACTTAAGAAGAAATTTCTACCCTATAAACCTATGAGCTTTGATCTTTCTAAACCTCCTTCAAAATGGTACTATCTTGATAAATTTTATTGGTGGCATGCTACTATATGTCATTCTCATAAGTCTTGTCATGGTCTTAATCATTTTGTTATTTATTCCTTTCTTGGTGTGCATTTCAATATTGATACACTTACAAAACAACCTTATCAAGACTATGTTTAAGTTTCTTAAATTGAATCTCAAAAATCACAATCATATCAACATTACCTACCTAATGATCAACAATAATTATCCCATACCTACACCTCATCCACTAATGTTGTTCAAACCATAGTTAATCCTTCTTCCTACACCAATAATGAAAGGATAGTTAACATGAAAAAATTTAAACATATCATTGCATCCATTGAACTTCAACCTCTTAAGTCACATAAACCAAATGATTACATAGTTCAAATGGTTACTCTGAAGCATATCATACATGGTCCTCATTTACCTCCTTTACATCTTCATACCTCTATTACACATCATATGTCACATTCAACATCCCTAAAATCTAAAAAACCAAAACATTTACGTATCTCCACATGCACCTACCAACCCAATGTAAATCATTTTAATGGTTCAATGTTATCTCAATCCACCTCACATGTTGGGGCATATTATGATGCCCATACACATGTCCCTTATGAATTTGGGCCATATTGTGATTCCCATCCATACACACACTTACCCATTGAGGTATCTTATGATTCCCACTCTTATTCTACATTGCATAATAATAACCAAATTCAACTTCGAAAATATTATGAGACTTATAGACTTATATTTCACATGCTCATCTTAGATATAGATGTTAGCATAGATCTTGTTATTTTTTATCTCATGTTTCTTTTTTGTGTCCACTATACCTTATTTTTAGTCACACTTTACTATAATCATTATTTCCTTTGGGTTCTTTGGCTTTATTTCACATTGCATTTGGGACTTGTTTTCATTTTTATCCTTATACATACATACATATATATATATATATATATATATATATATATATATATATATATATATATTTCATTTTGTCTTTTTATGTCATTTTTTACCTTAGTAGCTTTATGATTATTTTTCCCTTATTTAGCATTCACATCATTGGTTTTCACCATGTGAGTTTCAGTGTAAAAACATGAATAAGACCTAGACTTCCTCACAAATTATCACATTAAAACATATTTAAGCCCTTTTCTTTTTTGGATGACTACTACTTTCATTGGTGCTTGTACTAGATCCATTTTAGGTTATTATGGCTTCTTTAGTGACATGACCATCAAAAGCATAGCCCCATCCTTTTCATAGCACTAATTTACCTCCTTGTGATCAGATATAATCATATTCATCATTGTATCACTTATTAAATTTATGGATCTCTTATGATCCCCATATTTCCCTTATTTTGTTTCATTTGAGGTTCACATCAGGGAATATTGAGATTACACACTTACTTGTGGGCAAGTATAGGAGTCCTTAAATACCTTAGTATTTAAGTCCTTTTCTCTAGTGACCAAGTGTAATATATTTTGTGTTTTCCATCTTTAACACCCATATTTGGTTTTCCAAATATGTATGAATGAAGAAAAAAAATCCATCAAGAAAGCTAGAATGCAAAATCATAAAATACACACAAAAGGTAATGATCCAAAAGGCAACATTAAAAATTTCCAAAAGTTAAATCACACTAAAATACATTATTCTAAGAACATCTCCTTTTAGTCAAAGCTTAAACTCCACAGTTGGCCTCACAATAGATCTATGGTCCTTTGGGGTATGGTAGGCTAGTAGATTATAAAAGGAGAATAAAAAACTCTTTTAGTGATACTTACTTTCTCATGCAAGTACCCAATGTTCGTAGTAGATTGAAAACTCTATAAGGGGTCTTAAGGAATGCGGAACACATTGTTGGATGGCAGGTGAATTTTAATTTTCATGCATATAGTCTTCATGGGAATATTTATATACTTCACTTGTTAGCCCAAGATTTGTGTTCATTAGTCAAAACTTCCTAAGTCTTTGGTGTTGATAATTCTTAGCCCTTCTCACTTTCTTAATGTGTCTCATTATTGTTAATGACATTCAGATCACCCATACAATACCTCATATTTCTTATTTACATCATATTTTCCTTATATTCCCCTTTTTGGATATTACTTGTAGTTGATCACATCCCTGATCACATCTACCTTATTACACCTCTTTGTTTATAGTATGTTAGTTTTATTGTAAGAACATGGATAGGACCAAGCCTTCCTCAAAAACACCCTTACACCATTTTATTATCACACCATCCCATTGTCATACTAGTCATGTGATTAGGTGTTTGTGTTTTCTAACATTGTATCTCATAACAAGCATTAAATTTGAGTTTTCAACCTTTTAGAGCTTTTTGATTTTCTTTTATCTATCATGCTCTTGTTTTATTTTGTGGACTTCTCTTATATTACATATAACATTTGTCATTATATGTGTTTCTCTTTATGTATGACTTATTCATGTTTGTCTTACATATTTACTTACATTTCATTTTCAATTATTAATGCTTTATTCACCTTTATTTGACATGTATTACATCTTAAATTAAATTTCATTTCCAATCATTTATGTTTTTCTTTATGTTTGGTTTGACATGATGTAATAAAATTACTTCAAGAATTAAGTATAATAGCATAATTATATCCAAATATATGATAATAGATAAGCCACTTCAAGGGGGAAACCTCCATAAGCTTCAATAAGAGCAGAATTCATAATATGTTCCTAAATAATTACCCACTACCTCCTACATATAGTCTATCTAGGCCATGGTTACTCCATAGGCTGACCTACTTATAAAAAAAGCATAGATAAATGTAATATAACATCAAAGAGGGATAAGTAAGCCACAAGTCAGCTAATACTATCCTCATACATGTGATAGGTGAGGGGCATAGCATGCCCTTCCCCTTCAAACCAACATTGTCCTCAACGTTGAACAACATTGGATGTTGTTGCAAAAAATCTTCACCTTCCCAAGTTCCATCTTCACTGCTTTGGTTTTTCCACTTGATCAAGTATTCCCTAATCTCTCTAGTTCTCAACCTCTTAGTATGTATTTAGAGGATGTTCTCTGGTTCTAAAAAGACTCATCCTTCGTAATCTAGTTTTGGGAGCTCTATCTGGCCTGAAACTTTCTGTCCAATGACCTTCTTCAAATAAGAAACATGAAATACTGGGTGTATGTGAGATGAATGAGGTAACTTGAGCTTGTAAGCCACACTTATAATTTTTTGTAGAACTTGATAAGGGCCATAATACTTATGAGAAAGTTTGTTGTCTTTTTTCTATTGCTTGAAGGACATCTTCTTGTAAGGCTAAAAATGAACAAATACCCAATCACCCACCTCAAAATTTTGCTCACTATAGTATTGATTTGCTTGTTGCTTCATCCTATTTTGTGCCAAGGCCAAATTCTCTCTCAAACTAGCCAAAACCTCTTGTTGATGTTGAATGTGCTCTTCCACATCTTGAACCTTGGTGTGCACCTTTAATTAAGAAGTTATGGAAGGTGGATGGTAACCATATAGTGCTAGAAATGGAGACATTTTAGAAGAGGTATGGAAAGATGTGTTATACCACCATTCTACAAGTGGTAGCCATTTAACCCAATGTTATTATTTATCTGATACAAAACAATAGAGATACCCCTCTAAACATTTATTAAGCACTTAAGTTTATTCATTAGATTGTGGGTGGTAAGATGAGCTATGAGCTAGTTGAGTACCCAAAAAAGGAAATAGTTCAGTCCAAAAATTACTAGTGAAAATAGCATCACAATCACTTACAATTATTTTTGGGGTTCCATGTAATTTGAGAACTGCTTCCGTAAAAATAATTGCTACTGTACTTGCTAAAAATGGGTGTGAGAGAGCACAAAAATGGGCATAATTTGTAAGCCTATCCACAATGACCAAGATAACATTCTTACCTTTAGAACAAGGCAACCTAGTGATGAAATCCATGGAAACCTCCTCCCACCTTTGACTAGGAATTGCTAACGGTTGTAATACACCTGGGGTCTTAACTATTTCACCATTATTCTATTGGCATATCAAGCATTCTTCCATAAAATTTTGTACATCCCCCTTGATTCCTTCCCAAAATAATTCTTTATTAATTATATGACAAGTTTTCAAGAACCCTGAGTATCCCCCAATTGGAGATGCATGCAACTCTACAAGAATCTTATGCTTAAGCTCTGAATTTTTGCATAAGTATAACCTACCCTTATACCATAAGACATTACCTTTCCATTAAAATTTTTTAGAGGCTAAATTACCTTGTTGGAGATTCTGAATTAGAACTCGTGTATCCTTGTCTTGCTCCCATTCTAGCCTAGCTTCATCCACCCAATCTGCTTGCAACATGGACATTGCACAAAGTAATGCTTCTGTGGATGAATCTTTTCTAGATAGTGCATTTGATACTACATTATCTTTACCCTTCTTGTATATGATTTCAAAATCATAACCCAACATTTTGGTTACCCATTTTTGTTGTTCCTCAAATGATAATCTTTGCTCCAAAAAGTATTTGAGACTATCATGATCCATTTTCACTTTAAAGTGTCTATCCATCAAATAAGGCCTCCATTGTTTAACTACATGAAGAATAGCCATAATTTCTTTCTCATAGATAGGTTTTTGTAGATTATTACCTTTGAATTGATGACTTTCAAATGCAATGGGTCTTCCTTCTTACATTAGTACTGCCCCCAATCTAGACCCAGAAGCATCACATTCAACAGTGAATGTCTGTGAGAAGTTTGGAGTAGCCAAAATTGGAGTGGTGCACATAGTTACTTTTAGTTTCTCAAATGCTTTGGTGGCATCATCATTAAAATGGAAAGCAACATTATTTAACAATGTAGTGATTGGAGCTACTATGCTACCATAACCTTTCACAAATCTTCTAAAGTAACATGTTAGTCCAAGGAACTCTCGAAGGTTTTTGAGAGTTTTTGGCTTGCGCCATTCCATTATCGCTTTGATCTTCTGGGGATCAACTTTGACACCTTCATGTGAAACAATGTGACTGAGTTACTCTACCTCCTATACCCCAAAAGCATATTTAGATGGCTTCACATAAAGTTGGTGCTTCTCCAAAACTATCAACACATGTTTCACATGTTGCTGATGTGCTTCCCATGTCTGACTATAAATCAATATGTCATCAAAGAAAACTAGCAAAAACTTCCTTCAAAAAGGCATAAAAATAGTGTTCATCAAGCTATGAAAAGTAGATGGTGCATTTGTAAGACCAAAGGGCATTACCAAAAACTCATAATGGCCCTCATGTGTTCTAAAAGCAGTTTTATGAACATCTTCATCCTTGATTCTATTTTGATGGTACCTTGAGTGAAGATCCAATTTTGTGAAATAATTAGTACCATGTAACTCATCAAGTAAATAATAAATTACTAGAATAGGAAACTTATCTTTGATGGTGTAATTTTTGAGTTCCCTATAATCTAGGCACATCCTTCATGTGTCATCCTTATTCTGCACCATGACCACTGGTGATGAATATGCACTTTGGCTATGCTTGATGATCCCTGCGTCCAGCATCTCATGGACCATCTTTTAAATTTCACTCTTCATGCATATGGATATCTGTATGGTTTGATATTTATTGGTTGACTACCTGGAATTAGTTGAATGACATGATCATGTTCTCTTTTTGGTGGTAGTCCTTTTGGCATGGCCCCAAAAATAGATGAGTTTTCCTCAAGAATTATCTATAGATCAGGATGTGTAGATGTCTGTGTGGGTTGAACTTTTAAGGAGCATAATCATGCAATAATTCACTTTTCCCCCTTCTTTAGCATCATGGTCATATGATGTGAACTAATTAATTATGGATATTTTGCATGTAATCCACATAGTTCAATTTTCTTACCTTCAAAATGAAAGCACATGAACAGTTCTTGGAAGTTCATCTCAATGGTACCTAGGGTTGTGAGCCATTGGACTCCAAAAACAATGTCTATGTCACCCATGGGAATAACAAACATAGGAGAGCTGAGATTGTACCCACCCATAATAAGCTTAATACGATGGCATTTACCTGAACAATTAATTATGCCACCATCTACAATCATGACCTAAAATTATGGTGTTGGCTAGATGAAATAGTTCAATCAAGTGGCCAAATTATGGTTTATAAAGTTATGTGTGCTCCTTAAATCAATCAACATTGTAACCTTCTATTTCTTGAGAAAACCCACCACCTTAAGAGTTTATGGAGTGTTAATACCTGAAAGTGCATGACAAGAGATTGTAGGTTGGGAATCTTTAGGTACCTCATCTATATCTTCCTCATCATCATTGGAGGCATCATCTACTTCCTCATCTTTGTTTGGTCCCTCAACGTAGAATAACTTATTCTCAGTACATCTATGTCCTTTACTCTAATTGCTGTCACAATTGAAACATAATCCTTTTGCATGCTTTTCTTCAATTTCCTGAGGGGTCAATCTAGTAGGTGGAGGAAATGTTGGTGATGATATGCTATGATATTTGAAGTGAGTGAATGACTACTTCTTGTTGGCTATGAATTTATCCTTAGCTCTATGTGCCATGATAATATAATTAGAAATCTTAAGTGGATTAAACATGTGTACCTCATGCTGAATGTGGTCCTTGAGTCCACCCAAAAATAGGTCATTCAAGTTTGCTTTAGAAATTGTCTCCACATGTAAGGATAGGTTCTAAAAATGCATAATATAATCCTTAATGGAGGTAATTTGTCACAATTTTGTTAGTTGGTTGAAGTAATTCTCTATCACACTCTTGCCATAGTGTAATTGCAGCTCCTCTGTAAAAACTAACCAGGTGACATTCAGAGTCATCTTTTTCTTTTGAGCACACAACCATTGATACCAAATGAATTGATCAGGTTCAAGATATAAGGATGCCATGGTAACCTTCTATCCACTTGGAATCTGATGTAGGTCAAACAAATTCTCCATTTGGTTGATCTAATTGAATGGATCTTACCTTTGGTAATAGGTTCCTCTGTGGCCATGGAGTTAAATTTGAAGTAGACTAGTTAGGAGAACCACCCTAGTGGGGTTGTGCAATAGAGTTAGCTTGATGATTTTAATAATTAATTTTCAAAGCCATCATGATATCTCCCAAACTATCTTGTATGGATTGCATATTAGATTGTATGCCTTGCATCTCACTCTGAATAGCTTACACACTATAGTCAAGTTGACTCACTTTGTGATCTATGTCAGAAAAGCCTGGTATAAAGGGTTTAGCAAATCCCCCTTTTGAATCCATCTTTTCCTTTTTAGGAGTTTTACTTGGAGTTTTAGCACCCTTTCCTCAACCCTGAGTTTGTGGACCTACCATAAAAGGGTTTTATGATGTCGACCCTTATTGGCACTTTTGACCTAACATTGACTAAGTGATTTTGGAATTATTTCTACCTCAAATCAAAATATACAAATAACATACCATAACCAAAATTTTATAAGCTTTCCAAAGATGTAAATAACTCAAAAAAATTCTTTGAATTGCACACTATCGAGCAATTTTATTAAATACCATAAAATAGAGATAGCTTTTGTAAAATAGATCCAAATGAGCTGAAATTTTAATGGAAGCTTAATTTGACTACTCCTCACCTCTAGTAAATTTTTTTCAGATAAATTAGCAAATATTTTTTTATATATCAAAAAAAATTAAAATTTAGTGTTTCACCCACAAGATTGCCCAAATCACAGCTCTGATACCACTTGTAATGAAATTACTTCAAGAATTAAGTATAATATTAGAATTATATCCAAATATGATTGAAATATATCCAAATATATGATAATAGATAAGCCACTTTGAGGGGGCAACCTCCACAAGCTTCAATAAGAGTAGAATTCATAATATGATCCTAAATAATTACCCACTACCTCCTATATATAGTCTATCTAGGCCATGGTTACTCCATAGGCCAACCTACTAATAAAAATAAAGCATAGATAAATGTAATATAACATCAAAGAGGGATAAATATGCCAAAATTCAGCTAATACTATCCTCATACATGTGATAGGTTAGGGGCGTATCACATGCTTACCTTACACAGGGTTACTTTTCACTTTCTTACATATCTTATTTAAATTTTTCTCACATTTATTTATCATTTGTCATTCATGTTTTACATACTTCCTAATGTGATTTTGTATGTTCCACATTCCTTTTTTCCACTCATGTTTTACATACTTCCCAACATTATTTAGTATCATCTACATACCCTTTTTCCCTTTATGTTTTACATGCTTTACAATGTGACTTAGTGTCTAAAATCATTTGTCATTCATTTTCCATCATTTTATCTTTCATTTATCCTCAATAATTTTTTAAACTTGCCTTAACAATCTTAATCTAACAATTTTCCTAAGACCCTCATATCTTTGTCTCTACTAACTCTTTTTTCAAACTGTAAAATGTTCTAGAATCATGATGTCATAGAGAATATTTTCCACACTATATGTCTATATTCTAAACATTTCAATATTTGTCTATTTTTTGCACTAATCTCTACATGTTCACCTAATGTTCTTCATGTTTGGATACCTTTACTTCTCTTATAGACTCCTTATTTATCTACAACACTAAATTAATTAAAGGTATGTGTTTTTAAACTATATCCTTTCATTTATTTATTTCCTCCTTACTTTAGTTTACTTATCATCAACATTATGGGCTATCATGTTCTATTCCAGAAGCACCATCCCATGTTTCACTCATGTGACATGTGATGAGATTCAAGTGGCGAATATGTATATACATAATATCTTATACTTTTATTAGTTATTATCACTTTGTATATTTTAAAAACCCATCGAGTCTCAATATCTCTAGGTGCATGCCTTAAGGGGTGCACCAAGAAAGGGGTGGGGAGACCATTGGTGCTTCACAAGATTATTGTCCCTTTTTCCACTTTTCATTTACATAGTTATATACTTAAAACCTTATCCCTAAGATTTTTATTTTATATTTCACCCTCCTCAAATCATTTTCCACTTTCATTTACATTTTCCCTAAACTAAATCCCCTTTTCATAGTTTTAAAACTATGTTAGTTGGGTAGACCCTGTATTATTTTATCATCATCCCACAGTGCCAATGTTGTTCATTTTTAGCATGGATTATTATCCAAAACATTACTAGGTCGATTGGGTTGACCCTGTTGGAAAGAATATTTGTAAAGGTTTAGGGTTAGAAATTATTATATATACAAGTTCATTTAACCATTATAGAGAGAAGATAAGAAGTAATATATATTCTGCATCTACTTATCCACCATTCTACTTGAGGAGAGAGCTTAGGTTTTAATAATTTATTTGAATATATAGATCTTGTCTTGTGGAGAAGTGTATTGAATGCATTGATAAGTTGTGTATCCTAGACTTGATTTCTATTTTTCATCCTTACATACCACAACAGCCTCTTGCAAAGCAACTTGGCTAAGGGAGAGATTGAGGCTTGATGAGTTTGTCTTCAAAGGTAAGTATTCTTATTTTTTTTCATCCTTCGTTAGATTAGATATATATGCATTTGTATTTATCTTCCATGTATTAATATTTCATATACATTGATGTGAGTATATGTATTATATGCATGTTTACTTGTATTTTTTATAACCCCCACTTTATGCCACAAGCTCTGGTGAGCACTAGATTAGATTTTAATTTACTTTTTCTTAGTTTAGTGAATATAAAACATGAAACTAGCTTAGGGTTATTACATGATTTTTCTTGATTGGAGGCTTTGAAACTCTCCCTTACATAATGTATTTCCATAAGAGATCCCCTTATTAGGTCTAGTTGATACCCATATTGGTCACATTCCCACTTAATAAATATGTCCCCAACTAGAAGTGTATGGTATGATCTATCTTCTCTAAGTTAGGATTGATTTATATATATGATGCATTAATTATTGCATACACACATGGTTTTACACTTGGTAGGTGTGTACTACCTTCAAATATAAAAATTCCTTCTATTATTATTTATTAGAGACCTCATTTCCTATAGATTCAATCATTCATAAAATAATTAATTTTGACATACTCATAACTCTAAAAGGTTTCACTCTATAATGATTTTTAAACATGTTTGTTATCCAAACATTATTTAGTGTTTCTTATCCTCTTCTTTTGTGGTAGTGGTGAAAATCCATAGGTTGGTTCTTTTATATTTCCATTATGATCCTATGATGTGAATGATTTTGTCTATGGTGGTGTTTATGCTTGAGCTTGGGAATCTGTAGGAAAAGTTTGTTATGTGCCTAGTGGCATAGATCACCAAGGTTCCACTAATCTTGTAGCTAATGATTTCTATCATATAAATTATACCTTGGCATCCAACATGGTAATGAATAATTTTATTGGACTTATTTTTTATTTAAGAAATTTATGAACTTTAATATGAATCCCATTATGCATCTTTCTGATAGATGCATGCCTACACAGATACAATAAAATATCCTTTGGTATCTTCGGGGTATGCAATGATCATGGATTTAATATCAACACACCATTACTTAAACATGGATAATTGATTATAGTATATCCCATTTTTGGTGTATGCCAGGTTAGTGAATGTAGTATCAAACCAAAATTCTTCATCTAGGTTGACTAAACCCTCTTGTGACTACCACTATGTAAAACAAAGTAGAATGATAAAATTTGGTATTAGAACACTTGGGATATTCCAAAAATGACATTATAATTTTTTTTTGGAGATATAAGGCAAAAAAAATAGGAAAATTGAAGTTATCATGCATTTGAATCATTTTATAGTCAATTTTAGTGACTAATTTTGTTTCCTACCATGCGCTCTTAGTTGTCTTCCAAAATTGTTTGGTGATTCACTCAAAGATAATGCACACTAATGTCTCATCTATCATGTTGATAGGGATCCCAATGGAATCCCTATTATACTTTTTAATTGGTGTTCGAATGAATTGGTAGATACTTAAAACAAGTTTTATAAGGTATAATGGATTTTCTATGAGTTGGAAGTCTTATTGCTCATGTCATGGATAGTGTTATTTGAGATGGTAACAAGTTATGAAGTATGAGTCACACAATAATTATATATATTAAGTAATGTGAGAATTACCTAATACAAATACACAAAATTAGGAATCTTCATGAGTCTCTTAGTATTAAAATCCTATAGAGGGTGTTGGAGTGTTAGGGATTTGCATGTGCTTATTCAAACTAGTCATGTCTAAACATGTTGGATTGTATGGTGCCGATGAAGTTGAAGGGGTATGGATCATGGTATCTAATTTTATAGAGTTCAAAAATAATCCCAATTTTCTCTTTTTATGTATATATAATAGGTACTAAAAATTTTCCTTATCCATTATTCCTATTATAGACATGCTTTAAAAACATTATGACTAGAGTGGCAATGTTGAGGAATTTGTGAAAATTTGATTTAATTAGCTCAAATCACAGAGGTCTCTTATTTTTAAAGGTTTTTAATGTCCCTTTTTTAATTTTTACCCCTTTTCATATATATTTTAATACTTAAATCCATCTGGTAAAACCATTTAAATGTGTTAATCTATTTATGCATGATTTTCCATTGTGAATTAATGTCAATTTGTTATTAGTGATATGATCGTTGTTGTTATGTGTCTAAAGTCATTGATCCATATGATAGTAATTATTTATGTTACATTCCATCCTATCACATTTCCACTTTAATTTATATATATCCTTTCATTCTGACATTTGATCTACATTAGAAAATATGCAATCTTTCAAGTGTATCATCATTAATGGTTTTGAATGAGCATTGATTATCCTTTCTATGTACCTTGGTTTTCAGAAAATCATATAAATAATTAATTGATGATCACCATGTACCTATCTCAATTTATCTTCCCCTTAAGATATATTTCAGCACATATCACACTCTACAACTTTAACTTATTAACTCTAGTGATGATGCCCTATAGTATCTAAATCACATTGTACAAACACATACGAACCTAAGAAAAATTATGAAAATAAAAAATTAAGTAAAAATCCTAACTTACATGCATTACTCATCACCCTCTCTCACATTTTCTACTATAATTGATCAAAATTAATGATGATAAGGATTAATCCTATAGCCAGTCAAACATATTAGAAGAATGGTTCCTTGAATATATTTTAAGATAATTGTTCCTTGATATGAGACATCATGAGTCCTATAAGGTCCCTTCCATTTAATGCAAAATTTTTAATAAATTCCCTAAGATTTCTATCATATTAGAAGAGAATTTTTTATGGATATAATTATTTAGATCATAGATTGTGATCATGCCACACTTTCTAAATTAGTTTATTAACATTGTAGATCCATTATGGAATTTCCTTATTTTATTTTATTTAGTTTAAATCCATTAATGATGCCTATAGAAAATATCAATCCCATAGTCTCATGATCATTAAAATAAATAGACTATGAACTATGTATTATATATGCATTATTGCTTCAAGTCCATAAACCAACTAAAATGGTGTGAAACTTGTCTCATGCTTGTAATTTGTCTTGTATGCCCATAGAATAGTAGGAATTTGATCCTCCCAATAATCTCTTTGGATGTTTCATTTTTTTGTGATAATATTACCAAAGACATTTTTTGACCCCTCCACTTTTCCATTGGCTTGTAGATGATAAGTTATGCTTTTATGGTTCAATATCATGAATTCTTCATTGATATTTTTGATGTTTTTATTTAATAAATGCATAACTATATAATTAATCAGTTTGATTTTATGTCCAAATCTATGTATAATTTTTTCATATATGACTTGGTTGTATACTTAGAATTGTAACTTTGAGTCCCAATTGCTTCGACCCATTTTCTGAAGTGCTTGATTGTAGTGGTGATGTATCTTGCATTACTTCACTTACTAGGTGGAAAGATTGGCCCAAAAATTGATTCCTAATTTCTTAAATGGATGTTATGCTAATATATGATTCAATTAAATATCATATCTTTAACTAGGATTCCCCATCCTTTGATATATATCATAATGTTTAACAACATGGTGTTCATCCTATAACAAATTTGGCCACCATAGACAAGTTTACAATATATTCCTTGTAGTTTATTCACCTATGAAATGTCCACTTGTGAATATTCTATGTGCCTCTTCAAGAAGTTGAGGTCATGTTGAAGATATAAAATATAAATAATCATAATATATAGGTTTGAATGCATGAAACTAAATTTGCATAGAGTAGTGAAATATGAAAAACAACTTTGAAATAGAAAAAGCTTGTATTCATAGCCAGACATTTGTATTATCATCACTCATTCATTAGACAAAAATTACATATGAAGGTACATTTTGTAGTGAATAATAAGGTCATCCAAAATGTTAATTAACTCAACTCACAATTATAAAATTAATTAAAATGCATTCCTCATAATAACCTACTATTACCCTAAGCAAGTTAATTAGACCATGTAGGTAAAACCACATAATTATAAAAATCCTAAACTAACACCCCATTAAGCATAGCTTAGGAGGGTAGAATAATTTGGTCCTAATATAAAAAGTAAATAGATATGATCCCCTAGAGGAGGAAAATTTTGGAGATTTATAAAACCTAAGAAGATCTCATAAATGAAGATACTTACTCTTAGTGAAGGGTTTGATGAATATATCAATAATTTACTCCATTACCTAGATGTAGAGGAGATCAATGGATTGACCATGGATGAGATTATAAATTAAATTCATGTGAATCTCAATATGCTTGATTTATTTATGGAGGACCATATTCTTATTTATACATATTATGCTTTGGTTCCTTTAGAAGAAGATTTTTGGTCATTAAAACTAGATGCCAAACTCAATGAGAATTCCCTAAAGCCAAATAGCCTAAGTGGTAACATTAAGATCTCCTATATATATTATGAAGACCTAATCTAAGGAAAAATTATAACCTAAAGTAGACTTATGATTTTAAATAATTTCAACCCAATCTAAATCCATATAACCCATCAAATATATGTTGATGTTTGCTCTATAGTGAATCCCAAAACTATGAATGTCCTAAATGTAGTGAGAATACTATTAACTAATTTCTAGTGGAGCTCATGTGGTTCCTAAATAAATACTGAGACTAATCCCATTGCATATGAAATATCAGGTCTAGTGTGTGTAAGGTAGATGAGACTACTAATAAGTTATTGAATGAGGTAGAATCAACAAATGGAGATAAATAATCAGCCTCAAGCTTCACACTAGATAGAGAATAAGTCAAATTTGGTTTAAAATTAGACATGTTAAACCTTACAAGAAAATCAAGACCATATATGGATTATGAAATAGTGATTCTAGAGCCAAACTAAGAAATTTAAATATCAAGGAAATAATACAACAACCCCAACTTAGTCATTAAAAGCATGTCAGATATAATAGTTTTCACTATTATTATTGTGGATGAACTCCTTATGATAAATAGTTCATCTATGTAGATAACTAAAATCAACAATGAATTATCCTATCATAAAATGTAGACATTCTACTTAGAATGAAATTTGGTGAACCTAACCAAAATAAGAAAAAAGTCCACATTTGCATACAAAGATCAAGGAGATTGTTTTAAGACATAGATATATTTCTAAAGCATGTAAATAAAGGAAGAATATTCCATAAATCTTTATGGTTTATCCATGTAAAATTCCTCTTTGATGTCACCATGAAGAAAGGAACTCTTCACATACATCTGATGAACATCCTAATGTAGTGCCTAAGACTACAACCTTTAATTACATTTACCTGACTTTGATACTAAGATTTAATCTATTTACCTCATCTTTGATGACTTTGATATGTAGGTACATACTTGTATCTATAAATTGCTCATGTGACCTTCTTTATGTATTATATCTCCATTGAATCATCTAATCAATATAACCAATCTCCAAGATATAAGTCTCTTAACAATATATACTTTCTTTTTTAAGGTCATTTGTCTTGTAGACCTATAAACACATAAATCTCCTTTGTTAGAACAAAATAAGAAGTTTCATGATAGATTAAAGACAATTTTGAATACCCTTTAACCTATTACAATTTCTCCCAATGTTATTTTACAAAACCATATTATAATCAAAATGAATGATGGTGGGGGTGAATCAATATTCAAAAAAATTCTTTAAAAATATTACTTAGGAAATCATAGATCATTTAAACAAACATGTGTATCTTAACGAGTATAAACACCAATCCACAATAGCATAAAACTCATAAAGATATTATAAATGTGAGAAACCCTTAAGGGGAATAAAATCCACTAATGATGTAAGTGTAATATAGTATTAAAATATAAACACTAATTTTTCTGAAGCACCCACTTCACATGGAGTACCAACCCCAACTAGCTAAGCACCTACTTAGCTAGGATTTAACAATCACCAACTTGCAAGGATGTACCAACCCATTAAATGAATTATAACTAAATAAATGACTTAAAATACTTGATCAACTTAAGAATACCTTATTTTTTATAATATCTATGATAGTCTTCTTCATCATCTTCTCTCACATTTATATCCCTCTCAAACATGCGTCTAGTCTTCTTCACTCAGCTAGCCCTCTTCTTGACTTGATTAGGTCATATGAACTTGATATTCATATGAATAACATCTATAAAATATTTATATATGATCCTATACACTCATATATGGTCTATAATAAATTTTTCTTCTTACCAACTTTTATATTATTTGCTTACACTCTTCACAGTCACCACTTATCTTTTTCATGTAAATAGGACTAATTATCCTTACTTTGATACAAGTCACTTGATCTCACACATCTTGGATGGAATGTAGACTTTAATAATTTAATTAACCTTAAAATAGGTCATATAAGACATTCCAATCATGAATCAATTAATACATTAGGCCATCCATAACTTAATAGGCTACATTCCTTCTTTAGGTCTCATGGAGACCTATTAGGCTTTCTTAGTCACACGTTACACATGGTCTTACTTAAAACACTTAAAAAAATAGTACATAGTATGAAAACATTAAATTAAAGTCAAATATACTTTATTAAACTTCATTTTAGGTCCATAAACCCTTTTTAGGTCTAACCACCACTTGAATCTTTTCTCAAAACATTGTTCACAATAGGCCTGTGCATACAAAAAAAATGAAGCATAAAATAAAATTTTCGAAAAAACCATCGAATAAAATCAAATATAAAAAATAATCATGAACTTAGGGTCATCTTAAAATTAATTATATTCTTCAACTTAAGGTATATAGGCTCAAATTCCTCCTTGTAAGATGTTTACTTTGGACTACCAACTAGATTCAAAACACAATCATGGAAACTTTAGATTATTACACTTGAGATAACATAATAAATAAATTTTAATTGATTAAAATAATTATCAAACATAATTATAAAAACCTTAACTAGAAATATCATAAGCATTAATTGAAAATATTGGTCTTATACACCAATTTGTTGACTTTTGCTCTCATAGTTTTTTCTCAACCAGACAAGCCATTATGGATTTAATGTTTAAAAATATTGAAATAACTTATAAGATTATAAAAATAATTGATAGATCATTAAATTAAAAAAAATATATTAATTACATATATCAACTCATGGTAGAGTCTCAAACCATCACTGTAACCTGCTTACCAAAAATTGATAGTTTCCCTTAAAGACCAGTCATGATAACTTTGAATTATAACTCCTATGTAAAAAAATGAAAATAATTATTATTCATGAATAATATCCTTATAGATATTTATAAAACTTAAAAACACAAAAAAACTCATTTATAATGGAAAAAATTATATATAGACCAATTTGTGGACCTCTACCCTCACAGGCACATCAGAACCAGATAAGTCAACTTTTGAGCAACATTTTATCATATAAAATGATATAAAAATCTTATAAACATTATAAATATGTATTAAAATTATTTTGATAAAATATTCATTAAATTGGATTCATCCCTACTCCATGATATCGCATCCCTAATCAACTTCTCACTTCTACCTAGTTTTCTCATTGTCTACACTGTTAATCCTTTTAGCGATAGGATAACTTAGATTATTAGTTTAGCACACCGTATAGATATAACCTAATAAAAAGTAACCATGTAAATCAACTAAAATTCTCAATATTATTCATCCAATGATTTTAATACTTTGATGTGATCAACTTTATTTTCTAGAAAACTATTTGAGAAAGAAGGCCTTTCCTATAGGTTTTGCTCACACACCTAAAAAACTAGTCACACTTGAAGGTTATTGAGAGAGATGAATACAACCTGAAATAACATAACTATCCAGGTAAAACCATTTTTATCAATTTAAAAAATTATCTTCAACATCAAGTCATTGTTAGGGTTCTATGAGGGTTTAAACCATCTTTCAATCTTAAAGATCATTCATAAATATTAGCCCCTTATTCAAGAAATAAATGCTTTGTAATTTGAGATATGACCCTTACATATATACCATGAACATATTAGGTCCTCATGTAGATTATTAACATGATAACAAGTGCATGAAAAACCTTTTTAGGTGGATAACCCTTCATTATGTGCACGTGAGAGACCTTAAGACACTTATTCTTGATTTAACCTCCAATTTATGACTTGAAACTTCATGAACATTATTAAAAAAACTTTAATTACATTTTTAAATTCTCACCTTCTCAACCATGCCTTGGAAATTGATCTTGATATCTCATGAGGCCACCATCTCTCTCTCTATCTTTGCTCTTTAGGACTTTGACCTATAAGTCACAATAGGTCTTGAAGCTAACCTTATAACCACTATCAAAGCTCTCAACACCTCATGTAAATTTTGAAAAAACCTCTATCATGTAGTCTCTCCTTTAGATTTTAAATCAAATATATTTATATCTTGATGAAGCATCTTCATATTTACTTATGTAGATCTTTAGAGCTTGACTAGGGATCTTCATAAATCACTATCAAATCTCTCAAAACCTCATGTAAAAACTCAAGTAACCTCTCTCATGAAACCTCTTATTTGGATATTTAATATAACATCTTTATATATTGATGGAGCATCTTTAGAGATACTTACTTAGATCTTCAAAACTTGATTAAGGATCTTCATAGATCACTATGTTCTATTTTAGTTTTTCAAAACTATTTCCAAATAGGTGTTCCCAAAACTTTTGATGACTTCTCAAACCTTTAAATTCTCTTTCTATATAGAGAAATTATGTTTCCTAGCTTCCTTGTCATATTAGGCATACAAGATCATACCACACACTTAATGCATCTTGACATCAATGACATCAACCTTAACTTTAAATGATATAAAAATTGACATCAATGACAACAATTATCAACAAACTCCCCCTTTTTTATTTATGGAAAAACATTATTTAAACTGACCACTCTCATCTCCCCTAGTTTGGTCAAACTCCCTTATTCAAATTTCTCCAACTTTGACATTAATGAAAAGGTCTTCCACAACTATCATTTTTCAACTCACTTTCTCTACAATAAAATTTAAACATATAGATTATGAAGTATTAAGGCAATATGCTCCCCCTCAAACCATGCATACCTCTTTCAAAATTAACTTAGATTATAAGACCGCTTCAATATAGGTCAAGCTTAGCCAAAAATCTAAATAGGTCCCCCTTAAAACAAGCATCCACCATGATTCTACTAACTTTAAAGTGTCTCTATGAAGCCTAATAAAGTCACCCCTTACCATAGGGAACTAAAAACACACTAGTTTAGGATATTCCTAGATCTCCATGCTATTATAAGACTAAATGTTCTTTAATATTCTTTCGAGCTTGATTAAAACTATAGGTTTGATCTCTTCATCAACCATTTGATCATCAATGTGAGATGACAACAAACATTCTTGACTTGATTTCACACTTTAGGCATGATTTATCACAACAAGTAGTCCACTTGATCTTTTATAATAATCATGACTCATCTTTACTACCTTTGGTTTCCATATATTAATTTGCCTTCTTTATTGCACTCTAAGGGCTTTAAACTTCCTATTTTGACTTGATGAACTTCTAAATCTATTAATATAGAGTGTTTCAAAGTGTCCTACATTATGAAAACTTTAAAAACCACCTAATGCATATCATTTGACTGATGTGAATCATGATACCTTCCATAGTTCTATGAGTACTCATTCTTGGAGGGTCTTCTACACTTTCTTACTTTGTGACCAACCTAATTTCATACAAAATAGTAACCATTGAAAAACATAGCATACCTTATAGCATTATTCTATTTTATAGGTCTATTCATGTTGACCTTTTTGTCTTCAATAGTCTTCTCTTTGACTAGAGGTGTCTCTTTTTGGTATTCTTTGAAATGAAGACCTATCTTATCACTTAAAAAATTTTGACTACTCAAAATATCATCTATAGCCTCAGTGCTCTTTTTAAACTTCATAAAGATCTTCACCTTGCTAGATTCTTGATCTAACTAGCCTTTTAGGGATTCTACTTTAGTTTCATACCTAATGTAGTCTTACTCTTTAACCTTCATGTTTTCATTGACTATCTCCATTTGTTCCTTAACTTGATTGATGATATCATAATACTCCTTGAAGGTGTTACTCAATCTCTCTTCAAACAAACCAATATTCTCCTCATAGTACTTAACTATTCATCTTGGTTTTTTATTATTTATTCTTTGAAACTTTAACTCCTCTAAGGACTTACCAATTTTACCTTAAGATCCACTTCTACTTCTTCTTCATCTAATCCTACATCAACTATAAGGCCTTTCCCATTTGAATAACCCTCATTGTATAATTTTATATACATGGACAAGGTTTCATTTTTTGCATGTTTAAGTTCATTACTACCACCATCACTATTAGATTCACTTAAGTCACTTACATAAGAAGAGTTATCTTCATTAGTGTATAATATCCTCTTGTTTTTGAAAGTTATTTTCATGACTTCATACTTCTTAAACACCTTTTTATTTTTATCAAGATTATAGGTCTTCTTGTTATCTCCATGATGTTCATCATGTTCTTCATCATGCTTAGATTTATCCTTGTTAGGACACTTGAATAAAAAGTGACCAATTTTTCCATAATTGAAATATTTGGAGGAAAACTTACCCTTGTACTTACCTGATCCAAACCTCAGATTCTTTACAAACATGGCTATCAATTGATCATCAAAATATATGAGCCTTCCTTATCCTAGACCTTCTTGGATTTTGAATTTTTTTCAACTTTTAAAGTTATTTCCTTTTTAGTAGGTCTCCCTTCATTATTTATCATCTCGTACATACTCAAAATTCC